>JASCZI010091196.1:0-11175 GCA_036250425.1 Stylosanthes scabra | reverse complement strand
GTGCTTGTACTAGTATTTTTCCAAGGGACTAAGTCAATTCCTAGCCACTTATAAGGAGCTTGTAGTTTCCAAGAACACTTGATATAAATTTAAAAGACTTGAAATTTAAATACTCAAGTATCTTTGTTTAGTATTTTTTCGAGGACTTAAGCCACTTCTTAAGTACTTATAGGGAACTTTTACTTTGCAAAGATGCTTGTGAAAATAAATAACGAAATTGTAAAAGATAAGGGATAGAGATTGATACACAAGATTTATAGTGATTCGACGCAACTCTTGCCTACGTCTACTCTTTCTCAATCGCAATTGAGAAGTTCCACTATTATCAAGCTTCAATGGTGCTTGAAAAACCTTTTACAATCTTGAGTCTAAGATTATAACACCTCACGACTTCTTATGACAAGCCACTCAACTCGAAGTAATCCCAACTTCAAGGATTTCCTTGAGTGCTTATCTAAATCGAATATAGTGTTTGTATCTCTCAACTCTAACAATAAGAGAACCAATCTCTTATCATACAAATCAACAAAATGATTTTTGAAAGCTCTCTAACAAGAATATGATATTACAAAAAAAGAACTATGAACCAATTTTATGTATCTCTCAAATTAGTGCATAAAATACTTTGAAATTGATCTAGAAATCAAGTATAATAACAAGAAGGTTTGGAGCAAGTGTTGTGTCTCAAATGAGACTTAAAACCTTGTATTTATAGACTCTCCAAAGCTTAGAGACGTTAGGGTGTGAGTTGGAAAAGCATTTTTGTCAAAAACTAGCCGTTATGACACTTTTAGAGCAAAAGTATCGATGTTTTACAGAAAGCATCGATGTTCATATAGCCGTTACACATAAATTTTGAATTTTCGTGATAAAACATCGATGCTTTTATATGAGCATCGATGTTTTCGAGCTTTAGCTTAAAGCATCGATGTTTTGAGGAAAGCATCGATGTTTTCCATAAAAAAACAGTTATACATTCTTATATCAAACTGAAGCCCATGACGTTAGCTTTCTAACGCAACAAGAACGATATCGTTTGGACTTCTGTAACTCAAGTTATCATCATTTTAGTGCACAAAGGTCAAGATTGACAGCATGCACTAAGTTTTAAACTCACTAAGTTATAAAACAAGTTATAAAACATTTACGGCTACTGTTTTCACAAAACCTTTTCTTTTAAAACATTTTCAAGTGTGTGTATGAGAAAGATAAGCATATTTGGTTCTTGACAAGATTATTACCTAAGTCCTAAGACTCTAAAACGTCTTCATGATTACGAACTTTATTTATCTTGTCGTTGTTGTTTCGCTTTCGAAATCGTTCCTCAAATTCTTCGATGTTTGTCCTCAAATCCATAATGGTTGTCATTCATCAAAATCTAAGCATATAAACTTTGCATGCATTTTTCTATCATGATTTACAACCACACTCCAAGCTGAACTTTAGCAACACTGGGACAGCTAAAACTGCAACGAACGAGCTCATGGAAACGACAATGGAGGATGTGGCAATAGAATGTTAAATTGTTTGAAGATATTAATCATTCTTTCCACACAGGAATGATACCTTGTACTGCCAAACGTTTCTCAACCCAGAAGATTATGAGCTTTGCAGTAACTTTCTTTTCATCAACAAGAAATGGCTCAACTGTGCTTGCTCGTGAGTTATATGATGTCAATGAAAACCCCTTTGGACCTGTTCCAAGCCATAACAATAGTGTTTCTTGATATTGTGCAGCATTTTATAACTACTTCTACAAGACATAAATATAGAGAAAATGATACCTACCATTTATGCCTGTGGGAAAGAAGGCCCAAATGAATATGAATTTCCCTTTTTTAAGAATGAACCTTCCAACTGTCAATCATCAAATATTAAGATTTAATCAATAATGAAAAGTTTTGCAAGTTGTGAACACAATCCTAACTAACTACTGTACTTGAATTTTGGTGAATTTTGACTAACAAATAGTTATAGTCATGTAGCATCACATTATATTAATATGAACAATATATAGCAGGTGCCATATAGTCACATTACTAACCTTATTGTCCTTAAAGTACAATTCAAGGTCAGAAAGATCTTCTTGAGCTTCAAGTATTTCTCTAAGTGAAGGGATCACATCCTCTTCCATCATCTGAGGTAGAGGCTTAGCTGGTGCTTTAGCCGGAGGCTTCTTCGCCGGTTCGGCCTTTGAAGCTGCCGCCTTTACCTCTTTTGTTTCTGACTCCTTTGTTTCAGAAGTGGCTATGAACATAAAATGAAATCAATAAATTGAAAGGAAGATTCAACTATAGCTTTTATTGTGTTGATGCAAACACACCTGCCGTAGTAATATAGATAAGAACGGTAAGGGTTTGTAATTTTTTTTATGGTTGTTCTTTTATGTCCAAAATTTCACTCCGAGACTCGACTCAAGTTGTATTTATAATAAATAAGTCTCTTAATAAAAATAACAACATACACTATATTTTTTACTCGAGGCCTATTTAAAAAATTCAAACGGCTTATCATTCAGATATTAGTGTAATGTTCTTCCTTTTTAATGTAAAAAAAATAATTTCATTGGTATGTCTTTTTAATTTATTTAAAAATTAAAAAAAATATATTTTTTTAAATATAAATAGATAATAGACTTTATAGCTTTTACAAAAAAAAAAAATCTAAATTTAACTTTTTAAGTAAAAAAACTTTTACAAAAATCTAAATTTAATTTATTTATTAAATAAACCTAGTCTGCATTTAGTCAAATTAGGCCGGGTCTAAGATCTTTAATTCTTTTCACTAATATTAATAATGATGAAAAAAGAAATATCTCACAATGTTTTTTTTTTGGTCCGGTCTCACATTGTTTTCAATAACATCAATAATCATAAAAATATCTCTTCCTGCTGATAGATGGGCCACAACTTGGATCATAAAATGGGCCAAGGTGAACGACCAGCAAAATTAAATAGGCCATCAAGTTAAAACGTTAGGCCCAAATCCATTAATCCCTTTCTAGAAACGGCGTCGTTTTATGGAGTGTGATTTTTTCTTCCCCATCTGTCTGTGTTGTGAATTGTGAACTGAAGAAGAAGAAGATGATGTGAACAAGGTTGCTATGGTCGACCTTGGGATTCGTGTCAACAAGTGCAGTGTTCTCTCATTTCATTTGGAAGGACCTTTGGGTTGAACGACACGCGCTTTCCTCTGAAATCGACCACCATTTCCACGCCCTCCAAGCTCGTGTCTCCAACCTTGAGTCCTCTTCATCATTGCCGAGTACTCAAAATCCAGTTTCTGATCAGGTACTTCCCATTCTACACTTTAATTTCGCTTATTTACCTTCAATTTTGATAATTTCCCTCAAGTTTGCATCAAAATCGGTTTTTACTTTAGCAAAAATTCAGTAACAATTAACAAACTAGCAATTGATGACAGAAAAAATGAAAATTTGAAAATTAACCTATGTAAGCACATGTTGAGTTCACGAACCTTTCAATTTCATAGTGTTAGTCACTTAGATTTAGTGTGTTAATTGAACAAATTCTGCAAAAGTTATGACTTTCGAGTTTAGCCCTATTTTTAGTTTAGGAATGAACTCGCCCTTTATGATTGTGTTGTAAGAATTGTGTCTATGTAGGAGTATATGATAATGCATGGAAAATTTGTGTTGACGGTGAAGGGGTTTGTGTAGGAGTGATTTTTCTCTCTAATTGTTTTGGAAAACTTGGTTTTGAGATTTGACAATGTTAATGCTCTTGATTATAGAATACCTCTGATAAGCTTTGGCTATGTTCTTTTCAATCCTACTTTCCTTTAATTATGCAAATCTAGAGAACACTTAGAAGTTCAGGCTATGAAAATCTAGAATCAATTATGTAATGTACATTCTAAGCATGTTGAAACTAGAATCAATTATGTTTGCTCTATTTGACAGAGAGAACACAAGTACAAATTTCCTGCATTTTCGGTTCTCCAAAAGTGGAGACAAAGGCTTCGTTTGGTTGGTGTCCGTGTCTGGCCAAGACATAGACACGGTGGGACTGTCCCTCTTTGGTTTGTGAGACACAAAAAATTGATAGACATGTTTACACACAGACCCACACATTCTACATGTATTTGGTGTCTCAATAAAATGATGAGACACGGTTCTACAGCGATGGACACGGACTTAAGCAGTTTTATTTAGACTATTTTATCCTCATTATTCTTTTTGTATTCCACATTTATCCTTCACCTTTATACAAACCCTAACCATTGTGATTCTCCTCCTCTGTGCTTTGTGACTTCTTCATTTCTGCGCACTGGGCTGCGAACTGGGCTGCTCTCTGAAGTCTTTCTCCTTCCTTTGTGTTTGAAAATTCAGATCAAGGTTTGAAATAATTTTACCCTCTCCTTTCTTTGTATTATGTCTTTGAGCACATTCGTTGGGTAATTTGTTTGTCTATGTTTGTTCAAAGAAATTTATTTTAGTCTATTTGGTAATGAAGAAGGTAAAGTTGTCCAAGAACTAAAATAGGGGAGCTATTAAGCTTATGGGTATCAATAGGGTGCTCTATGATGGGTGTTTCAATAATCTTAGTTAGGGTATTATTAATATGTTTGTCTGTTATCTCTAGATACATATACATTTGCAAAAAAAAGCTAATATTTTTTTCTATTTTCTCTGTACTTCTACTAAATCATTTATAAGAAATTGGTCATTTGTTTGCTTATCAATTTCCATGGCACTAAATTGATTAGATTCTTTCACTGTAGTTTAAATTGGACAATATTAAAATTTGCTTGAGTCAATATTGCAAGTTTAAAATTTTCTTTAGTTGATCTTGCTTGAGTTGATGTTGAAAGTCTACAATTTGTGTTAATTTATGTATATACAGTTGTAATTGAATTATTAAAATAACTAATTTAAATTAGAGGCCATTTATTCATGTTTAATAAATTATAGTACTGAAGATTTGTTTTCATTTTTTTTTTTTTTTTTTTTTTGCATCTGAGTGTTATCGCAGTGAAGATTTGTTATTTATTTGTGTGTATGCTTTTATCTTTATGGAACAATCATGTTTATTTGAGTTACGAAGTACTGAAGATTTGTTATATATTTGTTTTTATGCATTTGCTTTACATTATTTTTTTAGGAAGTGATGATGGATCGTTCTGAGCAAATTAAGCTTTGTGTTGGATATTACTGGATCATGAGAATGAAATTTGATACATTAATGTTATTTTTTTTAGTTACTTTATTTATGTATATTAGGAATAGAAGGCGGGGTCATTCTTTGATCGGCCGAAGAATGAACACAATGCCATTAAGGCGAGATGCATTAGATAGCATTATTGGGTTGGGTGGAGATAGAAATTGCATTTGGGAATTAAGAATGAGTTTAAATGCATTTGCAAATTTGTGTGAATTGCTACAAGTTCAGGGTGGGTTAGATGAGGATGGTCATGCTGGCATAGGGGAGCAGGTGGCTACTTTCTTGATCATATTAGCTCACCATACCAAAAATCGTAGCGTACAAGTTAGGTTCTATAGATCTAGTGAAACTGTTAGTAGGTATTTTCATAAAGTATTATGTTCGGTTTTACGCGTCCAAAGCATCTTATTTGCAAAGGCAGACCCTGTACCAGAGGATTGTGTAGATCCCAGATGGAAATGGTTTAAGGTGAGGCCTTGGATATAGCTCAAATTTTTATTGGTCAAGTTTAACTTCCTATGTGATAACTGTTTTTTGTTTAACCTTTGATAGGGTTGTCTAGGAGCATTAGATGGCACTTACATAGATGTCACAGTCTCCAGGATTGATAAACCTAGATATCGGACAAGGAAATCTAGAATATCCACCAATGTCCTAGGAGTTTGCAATCGAAACATGAATTTCGTCTATGTCCTTAGCGGTTGGGAAGGTTCGGCATCTGACTCAAGGGTACTTAGGGATGCAATTATTCGACGTAATGGATTGAAAATACCTGTTGGTATGTTTGAATTGATCTTTCGATAAGATTGTTAGGTCTTTGTTCAAGAATCTTTATAAATCTCTTATATGTGTGTAATCCTTTTATTTTAGGGTCTTATTATTTAGTGGATGCTGGCTATACCAATGATAGAGGATTTTTATCACCTTATAGAAATGTTCGCTATCATGCGAATGAGTGGGCTCAAAGTCAGCGCGCACCACAAAATCGTCTAGAATTATTTAACAAGAGGCACTCTTCAGCTAGGAATGTCATTGAGCGATGCTTTGGGTTGCTTAAGAAGAGATGGGCAATTTTGCGAAGTCCTTCGCTCTACCCTATTAGGATTCAAAATCACATAATTATTGCTTGTTGTTTGTTACATAATTTTATTCGCATGAACATGGATGTTGATCCCGAAGAAGATGCACCTCTTTCACCAGAACATATACCGGTAGGAGATGATATGATAGTTGATGAAGCCCACACAATTGACGTTGTGGAAAGTAGCAATGAATGGACTCAATTTCGGGAGGACCTATCGACCGAAATGTGGGAAAGTTGGAACAGAGAACGTGACGCGTAGAGTTTTTATGTTTGCTAGTTTGATGGTGTATCAATTGTCTTAGATTTTAAGTATGCTTGAAACTGTTTGAGATTTTTTCTTTAAGGCATGATGTATTTGACAACCCGGATCATTTAGTTGTATTCATGTTGAATTTGATTGTGTCAATTTACTTTGAAACTCTAGAATTTTATTGAAGCCATTGAATCTTGTTGATATGATACTGGTTTTTAGTTTAATTCCACTGCAATTAGTATTACTATGATGTAAAACTGTTAGTAACCAAACTATGATTATGATAACTTTGCTGCCATGATGCTGTTTTTGTGCAAATATATTATCCAGCTTCAAATGGCTTCCGTACCACGCCAATGGACTGAACAGGAAACTGAACAGTTTGTGGTCTTCATGGAGGAATTGGTTGTTGAAGGTAAGCAGGCAGATGCCAGCCAATTTAAAGTAGGGACATTTCAAAAGCTGGTGGAGAAAATGAATCAGAAGTTTCCTGAATGTGACCTCACTGTGAAGCACATAAGAAATAAACACAAGCGACTAAAAGAAAAATACATGTATGTGGCTGAGATGTTGGCATGTAGTGGCTTTGGATGGAATTCTGAAAAGATGTGTGTTGAAGTGGATAGTAAGCAAGTATTAGAAGCTTGGGGAAAGGTGATTTTTTACAACTTAATTCATTGTTCTTACAAGATGTTTAATTTTACATGTGTATTATATGGACATGCATTTATTAAATATTGCTATTATTTTATGCTATAGGGTCGCAATGTAAAGCTCTACACTCCAGGCAAGCCCTTCCCATTGTTTGAACGTCTAGGAAAAATTTTTGCCAAGGATAGAGCTACCGGTCTTGAAGCATGCAGCGGGAAAGATGCTGAAGAAGATGTTGCTCTGGGCTCTACATTTGCTGCAGCCACAGCTGATGGCCTGGGATTAGGTGGAAAGGATGTTGACATGGAGGATTTAGCTGCTGCTGAGAGCGAATTTCCCAACACCTTTTCGGTCTCTTTTGCTTCATCAAGTGAGAGAAATCAAGGCCGTCAATCTGCAACCAAAAAAAGCAATGATGCCGCAATCCTATTAAATTTGGCTGAAACTATTAAGGCGGCAGTTGAGGATCAAGGAAAGCATGTGCAGGTATTAGCCAACGCAATGTCTGGCGTTAATGACCAAGTGAATCTTGGCCGAACATTGAAGAGTCTTGGCTTTGACACCAAGGAAATCGTCCGAGTTGCAAAGAAATTTGTGCAGAATCCAGAATTGAAGGCAACCTTTTGGAGTTTGGACGAGGAAAAGGCAGCATTTGCCCGAGATATAATGGAGAACTTTTAGCCATCGATAGTGTAGTTGGTGGTCTTAGTTATTAACTTATTAGGGTGTATGACTTAGCAATTTTATAGTTTTCTGCCAACATTTACAAGGATTTAAGTAATTGTGATGTTGTTTAAGTAATCATGCTAAAGGTCACTTCTACAGTTGTACCCACATAAAATTTGTATAGTACTTAACCAAATTTGGCTCATAAGTTGTCCAAATTCAACAAAGATATTATGTTTATGAAATGAGAAAGTATAGGTAACCAATAATTTTCAAACCAATAACTCAACCAATAAAAAAGTAGAACATCTATAACTACTATGCAGAACATCCGAAACCTAAATAAATAGAACATCTAATTTAAGTTGTTGGCTGATGTTGGCTGAATTTTTATTGGTTACCTAGCATTATTCCAAAAAAAAACACAGCACCTTACTATAAATGGTTCATTACAAGGGTTTTAACTAAGTATAAGCAACTGTTTCATAAGAAAACAAATGAAAAGCACTAGACAAATAAACTTATGTTTGAATATTTATGCCAAAATCATATTACACTATGATTAACACTATGAGAATTTTTTTGTTTAGCAGCAAAAGATCATGCGCACTAGACCAAGACCCAAGGAGGAGAAACCTTTCCAAAGAATCCAAAATTGATCTCTCAAATGACGAGAAGGAAAACAGTATCAACAAATTCCAAACTTGAACACAATATAAATCTTGAAATAATGCAGACATGCAAATAAAATCACCAATCATATAAGGAATCAAGCGAAGAAGAGTACTATAGAATGCAAACCAGGTGACGATGTGGACGAATGAGGGCGGATAAGGAGAAGGAAGATTTCTTTTTTTTTTTGGATAAAGTATCGTTTTCATCTCTAACGTTTGGGGTAAGTCCCAAAGATGTCCCTAACATTTAAAACGTCGTATTTGTATCCATAACGTTTTAAAATCGTATCAATTTTGTCCCATCGTCAATCAATTATAAAAATCACTATACATATACATGAACAACAATATTTTATGTCTATGTCTCAATGTTTGTCTTAATCCATACACCAACCAAACGAAGCCAAAAGGATCACAGATTTTGTCTCTAACTTTTTATCTGTCATGTCCTAACTCCTAACTATCAAATGCAAGCTGAGTTGCTTGGGAGAAATTTTAGTTGAATGATCATTAACTCTTCTTATGTTCGAAGTGATAGCTCTGATATGCTTGAAAGTATTGTGTATTGACATGATAGAACTTAGCTTTTTTGTTTCTTCCTATGGAAGGTTGAAGGCTCTGGCTAGGTATCATTTTTCTGCTCAAATGATGTGTCTACAAGATTTTGAGAGCGATTTGCTTCAAAACTTGTGTGTAGGTAATGGCCATAATAATGTAACAATTCCATTCCTTTGGGTTTTGAATTGAATGTTGGGTATATTTTGGTAATCAAAGAAAACAATCTGCAGTGATATTTCATTGATTCTACTGATACAGCTCATGAAAATTAAATTGTCACAGGAAAACTCTTCACAACTGGCAACATGATCAATTCAGTTATAGAATAAGTAGCTGAAAAGAAAATTAATCCTTTTCTTCACCATCACATCAAATTTTGGCCTTAGTTTGAAGTTGGCATTACCATATCACATCAAATTGATCCTTTTCTTCACCATCCTTTTCTTATTATTTAAAGAAAGTCTCTGCATTACTAAGTATTTTTCAGTTAATATTTGGCTAATAATTCTATGTTGACTCTTCCTCTTTCACAAAAAATAGAGAAACCATACTTGATCAGTTAGTTTGTATTTCTTACTCATCCTTTATTGATTACAAAAGTATTAGTTAGCTAGCATGTTTTCTTTGATAAGAAATAATAATATTTACTTCCAATAATCCAACAGTTGGTCAGGCAAAAATTGAAACTTGAAAGGTTCCTTAAGTTGCAATTCTGTGACATCTCTCTGAATTATAAATACAAAAATTATTAGTACCAAATCATAACACATTCAACACCATATACTCAGCTATTTTTTAAATGTAACCTTGTAGATAGCTAGCTACCATGTGAATGTGTGAAGGCCAACACATTCTAACCTTATATTATTACCATAATACCATGATCCATGTGCAGCTTCATGCTCCGTTAATATGATATGGTTAATATGATGGAATATGAAGTAAACATAATGGATTATGTTTTACAAATGTAACCTTACTTTCATGTATTAGAGATATATTTGCATCTATTAATAAACACTGAATTTCTGAATGATTGCATCAATTAAAGAATCATGATTCATGATCTTTACAAGTTCTAATCTGACTACCCAAACAATTGCATTCATTATTGGTTGCATATATATTTCACTATCATTGATTTTTTTTATCATTATTCATGATTCATGATATTATTGGTTGCATATATATTTCATATATACTTTACATTCGGAACTTTTGTCATGCATAATATATTTTTTTTGGTGACATTGTCATGCATAATATTGTTGCCATTAACTAGTTTGTTTTCTTTGACAAAATTTACTTAGATAAATAATAGGTGTCTAAGTATTTTTGCCAACCAAGTTGGTTCCTGCATAACAAAAACTACTCACAAAATTTCATATCACCATTATTGCATTGTTATCAATAAGGATGATGATAGGGCCTTGATATGCATTGATATCATATGATGATGACCCTACTTGTAATTTCCACAAAGACAAGTTTCTGCTGGTGATCGTACCTTGTGCTGTTTGAATACCTTGTTTCATAGTGAAAAGCCAACTAAGCACTACAGTACTTCACTGCTTACAATTATTACACCGCCATTATTGGCTTATTGCTGCATTGATATCATAACGATGATGATGAGTTCATGACCCTACTTTGAAATTACCTTACCGACACATTTTAACCTCACACCACAAGACTAGTATCCGTTGGTGACACTATAGATTTCTTTGTTTTAACCTTCAAAGAAGTAAAAATGAAGTAAACTGCAAAGTCAGCTATGCACTACACTGCTTACAATTATTGCGCTCTGCGGACCCACTTGGTGATATTTTGCTATATGCGTATTATTGCTGGATAGTGGATACCTTTACCTTGCTCTTGCTGCACTATTGCAATATTGCACTCTCTTCCTTACATTCTGAGAATCCAATCACGCACTCTTGTTGTGACTTTTGATCTGTATCATACCATGGCTGAGGCACTTGTTGGAGCTTTAGTCCAACGTTGTTCTTGATAGGCTCATTTCATCTGAGTTTGTGAACCTGGTGGTGGGCAAGAAGCTGAACAAGAAGTTGATTGACAGGCTGAAGACTGCTATCCTGGCTGCCA
>JASCZI010091194.1:22900-35569 GCA_036250425.1 Stylosanthes scabra | reverse complement strand
TGGGCTTGGTTGCCACGCCTAAGCGTGACAGAGTTGCTTAGGCGTGGGCTTGACTTGATGTAGCACGCATATGCGTGCTCTTCCACGCATATGCGTGGAGTCTCTGTCCTGTTTTGCTTCCCAATTCTGTTTCTTCATCTTCTTTGCCTCAATCTTTCTTCAAATGGTCTTCTTTCACCTAAAACTCTTAGTGAACTTCTATAAAACACAAACATAACTCAAAGAACATCAAGTTTGTTTGATTGATCAATAAATGAACATAATTGAACATAATTCACAAAGAATGACATGATTATGAAGAGAAATTGAGACTAAAAACAACCAAAGATGCATACGCATCACTGTCTCTGATTTAAATTTTCATAATACTTTTGGAAATGACCCTATTTTTCCATGGCAGATATTGAATCAGCTATCTTCACTCAGTGACAGCCTTATGACAAAGCTAAGCCAATTTTAGAGATGTGGTTTCACTTTTATGAAGGGAAGGTGAATTATTGGGAATTGCTATCTATGTGTAATATATGAAGGGAAGGGTTGGTGAATTATTGGAAATTGCTATTATGTGTGTAATATATGACGAGAAGGCAAGGTGAATTATTGGGAATTACTATTATGTGGTGAATTATTGGGAATTACTATTATGTGTAATATATGAAGGGAAGGGATTTGAGACATGTCCATTAGAGGAATATCCAGTTTGAATCTGAATAGTGATATTGTCGTGAAGTGAAATTGTCAATGACATTGCAAGTTTCTTTCTTATTAATTCATGTTATAGGTCAGGTGTGTGGTTGTGTAAAATTAGAATTAATAATTCTATTCAGTTTCTGCATGATAAGGAAACCAACTTAGGATAATTTGGAGAAGCTTCTCTAAATATGCAATTGTCTTTTAAGGTCAAAATTAGGCCAGCTCATTTTCATGGGGCGAAATGCCAAAATTTTTTTAAAGGAAGTGTACTCTTTAGTCTTTTTTAGGTTTATTTCTCACGTATATAGTCTACTTCTTCTTAATTATATTTCAATATTGTTTCTGGGAAAATGCTATATTATGTTGTTCCCAAGTTAGTAATATTAAAATAACAAATTGGAATTTGAATAGTGAAAAAAACATAGAAAGATATGTTTAGACAACATGTCTCAACGTAAAACATTTCATGTACGTGAAAGTGATTAGACACTTCCAACAAAATGATGTTGAAATTGGCCTCCCAAACACACAGCACATTCACATACATGAAAAAGAAGGTTTCAAAATTGCTTAATTAGAGAAGCTGCTCAAGCTTCTCCTTCTCCTTGTGGAAGCCAAACTAATTCATCCCTGATAATGAGTTGCCAAAATAATGTATCTTAACTGGAACACAATACAGTTTATGTATAGCCCACCATTTTTTACCCTTAGTTGCGGCCCAAAATCTAACCAATAGTGTTCAAATGATAAACATGTTTAGAGTCAATGCAAGTCTTACGAGCCGTAACTCAGCAAAAAAAAGGGGATCATGGCATGATGGCCAACTTCCCAAGGGTCATGATAGGGCACCCAAAGCATCTTAAAGGTTTATCCTTTGGCGGTTAACAAAAATGCCCCTACGAGATAGGCTAAATTGTTGGGCTATTGCTTCTTGAAGGGCTTGCAAGAATTGGGGCCCCTGCAGCTTCCTTTTTGTAGTTTCTAACCATCTCAGAATTCCAGAACTTGACCGCCTTCTCTGTCACGGATTCCGCGAAAGGATTGTGTGGTCCCACGACTAGTTGCACTGCGATGCACATCCTGGTACTTTTATCAATAGGCTGAAAATGTAGTCCAAGAAAATTCGTAACATGTTAATGCAATTCACACAACCATGCATCTATAATAATTTTTTAAAGCAGTTAACTAAAACCAACTTATTTTCTAGCAACGACATAATTAGGCATTGTAAATCAGTCCAGAAGAAGGGGAGTAAGGAAATGTGATAGCAAGGGAAGGTGGGCGGCTGAAGACGGTATGATTGGGTAGATACCTCAATGTCATAGTCTAGCCATTTATGAGAGTTCATCATCCATTGACATACTCATACACCACAATCCATTCTGTAATAACAAACCAGCAATAGGAAACTATCAATAACACACCAGTAATGCCATTCCCAACATGAAAAGCTATATTCACTTGACAAATTAACTAGGATAATACCCCAGTCAATTTTATCTTGTATATTGCAGCGTATGATCCTTAGGCCAGAGGAGATGTCCGCACCGACTATGGAGTACATTAAGAATAGATACATGGGTCTTGCTGATTATCCCTTTGCATTACATGAATTGACACGTCCTACTACTTTACACGAATTGACACGGAGATAAAATTGAGAAGTTTGGGACGTCCTACTAAACCCTAAACCCTAATCAGCAAGACCCATGTATCGATTTACTTGGCTCATGATTTAAATAAGCATTGGTTAAACAGCGTTTTCGGAACTTTAGTTTTAAGTCATTGAAAATAAGGTAATTTCATTGGTATTTAAATAAGCACTGGTTAAACAGCGTTTTAAAACTTAGTTTTCGGAAAGTCATGATCTAGATATTCATTTAAGAAAAGGAGTGAAATTACGAATTTAACAAAAAATAAAGTTTCGCAAGCATACCGAGAATGTTGTCGGCAACCACCAAGACATGGAGATCTCCATGTGGGAAGTGCACATCCCAACCACCATGTTGATAACATCATCAAAAAGTTGGGCACCTGGCAATAAGGACAGTAGCCTCTTTCGATTGCCATCACAATGGCTATCCTCCACAAGCCTCTCATTGATTCATATCAGCCAGTCAGAGAAAAATAAAATGGAAAGATTGCACCCTTAACAATTAGAATTTACTAGTCAAAATCGGAGGGATAATGTTTTTACCTTTCCTCCATTCCAGATGCGAAGATGAATATAGCAACAACGAGATCATCCCCATCAAATCGCATCCCTTCAGGTGGTATGAACAACAGGTCCAGACACTGCATACTCACATAAACCATACATGATTGTTGCTATATATCAGGACCAAACAAGAGAGATAAGTATATTACAAAGTGATGGATACAATGTGTTGATTCTCACCTTTGGGGTCTCCTCGCCCAACATCACAAGTCCTTTGTGATGATAAAACGCAAAGGGGGTCCCTATGCCCTGTTGGCGAATGAGATATAGGATGGCCGTGTCATCATCAGTTAGGTCCACAAAGTCCAACTTCCGCTATAACACAATCAGGTAACTTCTTAAATGTGATTCTTATTTATCGAATTATCCAGAAGAACATGAGAAGCTAATTCATGTTTACAGTGGGTTCACTACCTTCAGAGGCCTCCTCTCCGAAGTAGGAAGCTTCCCTTCGGCTAAGGAGGTAGCGGCTTTCTGAGCGGCTCCAGATCCCTTTGATGAGCATTTCTTAATGCCTTCAAGGATAACCACCCTATACGCGAGTACCTCTAGGACTTTCCCTTGCTGGCCTAGGATAGTTTTTACAGTGCCCACCAGAGATGCATTGTCGTGAAGCATCGACAAAACTAACTCGTGATTCGCCTGGAAAACCTGTTGGACACGGGCACTACATTAGAAGTATCAACTATAAAAACATCAATTTCTTTTAACATATTCAGGCCACCCGTATGGAAAGGAAAAATTTCATGCTAATCAAGTCGTATTTCAAAAATGGGTTCTGATTAATTTGGAGATATCCTATCATAGTATTTTTTATTTGTTTTGCTTAATAGTATTCAATGATTTTTTGGCATTCTACCCAACCCAATTCTTATTTACTTAATAGTTAGACCAAAAAAATATTGCCATGGCATTAAAATTTTGTTTGTTGTTGGCCTCAAGCCCATTTCGTATATATACACAAAACTTAGCCATGGATAAGAAAAAGATTTTGGATCACATGTAAACTGGGTTATAAAATGTATTAGACCAAAAAACCTAGTACTGTTTAAAAAAAACAAAACAATTACACCAGCAACCACGTTTCCTGTTTCAAACTATGATCATTCTCATGCCTTGCTCGATTCATGAACAAAATTTGTGGTTAACAAGAAGGTTACGACACAACAGCAAAAAACGTTTATCTGAAGGAGTCACCAATGGGAAAGATTTTAAGTTTACCTCTTTGATATCATGCTGAAACCCGACCACTTGGTTGTCCACGCCGCTGACCTCGTCCTCGATGATGGTCGGCAGCTCCCTGTTTTCGTGTCCCAAAAAGCAGTGCAGCGGCGGCAGAAGTGAGAGAGTAGTGCACAGTTATTACCGTTGTCGCTGCAACCCTAGCAACACACACACGATGATATTTTTGCAACCATTTACCCATAGCAGAAAAAAATGGGAAGAAGAAACTCATTAGCAGGTGAAACCACACAAACAAAACATTGAAAGCAACAACATAGGCATGCATGAACAAAATGCAAAAGAATGGGTTTCTTAACTAGACGAACAATCTTCCTTTCCCTTCACTTGTTCTTTCATTTTCTTCTTCATCGCTCCTCTTGTTTCCTGTAGTCGCAACCTCAGCTATCTAACGTGTAGAGAAAGCTTCTGGTTTGAAGTTTTATAGGCAAAACGGACAACCTGCACGTCCAGTTGATTAGTCCCCCATGCCACTTACACCAAAACCATAAAAGACAAAACAACCCACTAACCCTAAAACCGAAATCCAAATATCCAACCTGGAACCAATCCAGTCACCATCACAACCCGAACATAAAATCAGTATACATAATTCCTGGGTTTTCAACGTCTTTGCTTAGCTAACTTGAAGCTACTCCAAATTGAAACTAATGACTACATTATTCAAACAATATTTACATAGTAACTCATTCGCATTAAACAACACACAAGAAACAAGCATTTCAACAAATATTTCATTAGATACTTAGAGTAATATACCAGTGGCCAGTCTTGGTTGGCATAAGCCTATTCATTTCTCATATATATTAAACCATAAACAAACTACCCACAAATGAAACACATTATCACGTCATGTTGTTCATGGAACCTCTTTATAGAGCAAGGTATTTGTGAAAATTTTCAATTTGCTTCGTCAACAACTCAAATTCTGCCTCCTTTTCACTCAACCTCCGTGCAAGCTCGTTGCCCTGTGTGCCCTACATCTCTTCCAGTTGTTGTTGCAAGACACACATACGCCTGTAGTTGTAGTTGCATATGGAGTGTCCAGTACGCATTAGCAGCATCTCTAGTAACGTATACGCGGCGTCATCCCTAGCAGTGCCCTCATCGGCGTTGAAACACCCATGAGCTTCCAAATTTATTCCCTCCTCCTCGCATACTAACCTGACGCGGAATCTATAATGTTGCTCCCCTTCTTGAGAGAGGAATACATTCCTCTCAAACCGTGGAGATCCCAAGTGAAGCTTCGTGCAGACACGAAGCAGATAAAGCACCATTGTTTCCTCTATAATCAAAGAACCCCATTCAGTTCAGGTGCACATTCCACCGCTGTCTTGCATTTCGCATTTCCTCCTGAACGAGGCAACCAAAACATAGAAACCTTTAAAACACTAAACAGAGCATTGAAATATATCAACACAAAGCCAGCGTGGATTCGGGAGGTTACTCGACTCACTTGAAGGCCCATATGAGGAAGAGGATGCATTATGAGTGGAATTCATTGGAATTTGATATGCATGACCGCTAGATGACCCAACGCCGATCTTTGAGTAAAATTGTGGGGACAGCTTCTCAACACTCTTCGCCGCAAACTTCCCCTGACTGCTACCTGGCTCCTTATTCATCCAATGTAGGGCTTCCTCCAGGCTTTTAAACCCTTTGAAACTTGCATATGGGTAACCATGGACTTGCTCGTTGCATTTGTCCCAGGTCATGTATATACCAGGGACTCTTCCAACCTTCACCGCATAGTGGTTGTACTTGGCCCTGCTCATTTGGCCCATCGCATTCAGAATCTGAAGGGTTGAAGAACTTTAGGTGAACAAACCTCCCACTTCAGAGTTAATGCAATTCACTATTTCGGTTTCACTTCGTTCTTCTCATTTAATTTCACGACATCCCAACCTCCCTCTTAAATGGAAAATGGAGATGGAAAATAGCGTTAGAAACAACTACACCTACTCAGCATTTATTTAGCGGGCCCCCCATCAAACTCTCCCACGCGGGCCACGCGACCTCCCAATTTCCATTCGAAATTTCTTTCCCCGCCTCATAATACTTAATTTCATTGCAACAATTTGGACTTATACGGGTTTCATCCACGAAATTGTTTCTCACCCCAAAATATAAAAAAAAATTAAAAATATAAAAGAAGGATAAGCCCTAAACCGTTTATTGTAGATCAATATTCATTTCATGGTATCACTGTTCACACCCTTACAAGAAGGACACTTCTGCCCAACGTCACATCTCTATTCAGGGCAATGCTTTTTAACCATTGGACAAACCTTTTATCCACAAGCAAAAATGAAATTACATCTTTCCTGAGACAAAACTCTCCTAATTACAAGGGTTGCCGTTCATGACTATTTTATTCCTAATATTGTTAAATTCATCCTTATATAATTTAATCTGAAAATATATTAACATGTCATACATATTTTTTATTTTGTATGGATATGCAGTAGAAAAAGACTAAAATTATATAGTAATTTTATTTTTTTAAGAAAAAAACCAATTATATGGGTCGGCTCGTTTAATTCGTTAACTCGGACGAGTCGACTCGGGTTGGTACTTCATTAGCTCGTTTAAAATATGGGTCAACTCGTTTTCAACCTTTTAACTCGTTGCTTGGGACGGCCAAGCTCGAATTTCGTCCGCCCTCCCATTTGACAGCTCTAATAATAAATGGGCTATGCTTTTAGTGCACCGAAATCAGATACCAAATCATCCGCCGGTATATAATACATACTAATATACTAAATACACACTAAAAATGAATTAAACTACGCAGCTATTTTTTTAAATTGAGAGTGTGCCTTCACAGCTTGACGCGGTGGTGAGGCTGCTTCCAGGTAACTTCGAGGTCATAAACCCTAAACCCTAAATCCTAAATCTTAAGCCCTAAAACCCTAAACCTTGAAATCTCATATTTATAACATATTTCCTGCAACCCATGAAATCTCCCGATCATCTTTTTCGCAATATTGCCATATCATCGCTTTTATATTGAGATTTAAATCATCAAATTGCTGACTAACTTTATATTTACTAAAATCGGTTAACTCATTCTAAATCGTGAAATCAAAATATTTTAAGAGTTAAATCGAGAATCCAACTATTACGGTGCCAACTATTAAAGATCTACTTCTAAAGTTATTCTACACTGTATACATGCCTTTAAAAATAATTCTATGATACTCAAATATACACAACTAAATACATTTTGTTTCTTATTAGCCTATCAATCAATAACAAAACATTTTTCAACAAAACACTGCATTCTTTTAATAAAATGTAAAATGATTCATTCACGTCTAGTGCATTCTTCTGTCGAAACAACACTGCATCGGTGACTTTTTTGCTTTTTTAAAAAAAAATTCATATCCGGCTCAACATAAATATTTTTGTTACATCTTATTTCTAATATAAATTTCGCCATAGTTTTTTTTTGGGTAATTACTTCCTCCATAGTTAACTCACTCTTACCACACTTTGATTAACCATAAATTGCCCAATTACTCACACCTATTTCTTTGCCCAGCCCAACCATAAGCAACACCAACACCCACACATAAAAACCCATCTCACTAAACCCCATTCTAAAAAAAATCTTAGACCCAACTTGCCTAACATTCAACAGGTTCACCCAAGAAAGCCCAAATCCCCTAATTGTGCTTACTCCAAATTAATTAGTACACATCATTAGTCTAACCATTTCCGATACAACACCTGCTACGTAGCAGACCTCCTTTACTTTACTTTCCGTGCAAGGCAGCACGTCATTCATCCAACGGTGCCACGCCAACTCCTCACATGATGAAACAAACTTATTTCCTCTTCAGAGTGCTGGCCAGAATCAAATTATAAGAAGATTTCCACATGTTCCATAGTACTATTCTGGAACTAAGATATACCAGTGGCAGAAAGATTGCAGGTATAAAATTTGTCCTTTTGTTGTGTTTGAAGGATTTAGCCCTAGTAACATGCACGAAGACCAATACAGCTGGTGGATTGACCACGTGTTAAGTATTGTGTTGAGCACTAGTATGAGCCATGTATTGGGCTCAGAATTGATTTTTCGGAAATATTGTTTGTGGGAAAAAAAGGTACTTCTTGAATTAGGCCGGTCAGATTCGGATCGAGATGCCCCGTAAATCGAATGTTTGAGGAAGGGATTATTTTGTAACCAATCACCCAGCTAGGGTTTACGTAGCGGAAAACGATTGGAGCAAGTTGAAGGGAAAATCAGGGGTGGGATGATGAGGAAGAGTAGTTGAAGCCCTCAACGATGTAGTCGTCTAGACCAGTCCTGGAAGTGCGAATTGTGGGAGGTGCATGCGTAGGTAAGCAAAGGAAAAAAATATTTGTAGTGATGCAGTTGCTTGTTATCTTTTCATTAACGAATTTCAAGAATCAAGATTTATCACCTTTTTGAGTTCATTATTGCTTGTTTTAGTTATGGTTTTGAATTTTAGTTGATGGGCATTCTTCTTATGTTAGCATAAAGCATGTATATATATAATCAAAATATACCGAAATGCGAAATATGAGGGTCCCAAATCAAGAAAAATAAATAAGTAAATTCTCAAAGTGGTGTTTATTAGTCTTTTTGTTAGGAAAGTCAATTTTTTTTAAATGATAAATTGATCCCCTAATTTTTTAAATATTAAATGCATTATTGGTCTTCCATGAATTAAGAATAACAAATCAGTTCTTAAATATATTTTTTTTGATAAAGTATATTTTTTGTTCTGAAATTTATCAAAAGCTTAAACATAACTTGAACCAACAAAAAAAAAGAAAGAAAAAGGGTACGGTGGAGAGGGAAGGGTGGCGGTGACTGCCCCTACCCCTTTCATGTGGCAATACCATCAAAGCTTCTCCCCAAGGATCTTAACCTTCTCGATCTGGATTCACTTCTCCCCGACAATGTGCTCCCTCATCTCGAAGAATGTCGTTGGGTCCTTGTACGAATTTCCAGGGTTGAAGTCATCCGGCATCGACTCATTGAACTCTATGTACCTTTTTTCCTTCCCATTCTTCTTTCCAATATGCTTGCTACCTCTGTTATTTTTTTTCACTCCTTGTGTTCATGGTGGTAATGGTTTTTGTTTTGTTAGGTTCAGATTTTTGGGTTAAGAGTTTCTCGTCTTCTTTTTCATTGAGGGTGAGAACTGAAAAGAGGACACTTGGTGAAGTTGATAAAGAAAGTAAAGAATTAAAAATGGTTCAGTGGTGGTGGGTGGTTGTTCGTTGATTGGAGAGACCTAGGGGATTTGGGTGTTGAAGGGAATAAGGGTAAAATAGGAAATAAAAGTCTCAATTATAGAAAAGAAATAGGGGAAGAGTAAATAAAATTGATGCAAATTTAAAACTTTAGGACAAAATTGAATCAAATTAAAACATAGGGGGTATTTATTAAAAGAACATTGCTACGCAACCAACATTAGAAATCCCTTAGGGAGTCAATAATTAGGTTATCATCCAAAATAAAAAAATTTATCATCCGAAACTAAAACAAGTTCATCCGAAACTAAAATAAGTTATCATCCAAAATTGATCGAAGATATCATCCATAAACTCCATGGGCTCCTATTTGTTCCTCTAACATTTGCTCCCTATGCTTTCTCTTTTTAAACTTAACTTCAGGGACAAAAAATATACTTTACCCTATTTTTTAAAAGATATAATTATTAAAGAAATAAAATTGTCTAAAATTATTAGGTACATGCATCACAGCACCAAAAGATAAAATCTAACCAGATGGAGACATTTATGAATGCTTGGACTTTCAAATAAACGAGCCATGATATTGATTCAGTTAACCACTGCCCTTGGTTGCAATTTGAGCAAATAATTAAGAAATCAAACCAATACGAAAAAGAAAGGCAAAAATAAAAATTAAGAAACCAAACATGTAGAAATGATTGTGATAAACATGTGTACATATTCTATGAACAAAGGAACTGTTTAGTCCATGTTGAAAACACTATACTTTCTTTTTTGTCCCAAGTTATTTGGATTATTCGATTTGGAGATTCTTTCTTCCAAATGACAAATTATAGAGAGTCAATTATCTTAGCTCAATAATCACCCAAACAAAAATTATCTTATCTCAAATTTAATATCTAAATTACATGTTCAAACTTTAAATTGTTGAATGATTTGATTTTTGACATGGTCAAATCCCAAATTTAATTAATTAAGTAGGGATTAGCATTAGATTATGTGCATTATGAGCTTAATCTTTTGATTTCAATATGTTGCTTTCAAAATCACAATCCATACCTTCTTTCTTAATCATTGAATAGATAGACTCCTTAATACAAGTGCCTGATTTTCTGGTGATTAGTTGTATATAGAGTTAAGAGGTAAAAAGTTTTTTGCATTTTCTAATTGTTTTTACAAACTCGTCACTTTTCATAGTGTTATTAATCATAATCTAGTTGGATTTCATGGTCACTTCTGAATCCTTTTCGTTCACATTTGGATCACACCATAAAAAAGGGGTCATTATGCCATATATATTTCATGTCATTGCAGGGGATAAATGGCATCTTGCAGCCGAGTGGATCAGCATTCATGCCAGTGGGATGGGTTGATAAGGGGAAATTCGTTCGAACCGGACGGAGGGGTAGATGTCGAGGTACGAATGTTTATTCCTGAACCCCTTCTGCTCTTTGCATTTATGTTACGTTGTGATGGTTGAGTATTATTTTTGCATTGATCATATTTGAAGGTGGGTTTAGAGCTTAGGTCTTGTGGCATGTACCCGTTTGGGTGATTGTTAGGCCTAGGTTCTATCCAGATAGGGTTTGAATACGGCATGAGTTTGGAGTTGATTGTTGAGTGTAATACCTTCATTTTGTGTGGCTAACCAGGAAACAATGTACAATTTGGTTGGTGATAGGGGAGTCTGGAAGTCTTATACCAAACGTAAAAGTGCTTTAGGATCTGAGGCGATTTCGGATGTCGATGCCATTTTGGATGCTGATGCGATCAGGGCAAGGATTTCTTGCAAATGGAATTTAGTAGTCCGGAAGAAGCCAGTGGTTTCTATGATAACTATAGTTGGGTTAAGGGTTTCGCATCAAGGCAGGGAAAGAAGATAAGGAACATGACAGGGGAGATTGTGCGGTATACCTTTGTTTGCAACAGGCAGGGTTACAGAGAGAAGAAATGGCTGGAGAAAATGGATAGAAAAAGGGACCATAAGGTTGTAACACGTTGTGGTTGTCTTGCCGAGATGCGGATAAAGAGGAAAGATGGGAGTGGGAAATGGTATTTGTCCCGCTTTGTAGACGAGCACAATCATGATCTTTTACCTAGGAAGTTCATGAACTACTTAAGTCGACACAGGAAGCTATCTGAGGTTGAGGTTGCGCAATTAACCAGCATGCAGGAAATCATCATTAGCATTCCAAAGATCTATGAATCATTTGTAGCATAACTTGGAGGCTTTAACAAGGTTCCCTTTATAAAGCAGGATATGTATAATGAGGTAAGGAAGCAACGAGAAGCAACGAGGGCTCCAGGATGGTGGCGTGAATGCGACAATTAGATTCTTGGAAGGGGTTGCTCGGGTAGATGGTAGAATGTTTTGAAGATATAAGCTCGGATCAAATGAGCACCTAAGGGACCTGTTTTGGAGTGACGGTCGGAGAAGGGATGACTATGCGGTATTCGGCGACGTCCTTGCCTTTGACGCAAGGTATGGAAGAAACAAATATAATCTACCTGTTGTTGTATTCTCTGGGGTTAATCACCACAACCAGACATGCGTCTTTGCGACTGCGATGGTCTCTTGTGAGTCACAGGAGTCATATATTTGGGTGTTGGAATAGTTTATGGAGTGCATGCAAGGAAAAGCTCCACAGTCAGTGATCACAGATGGGGACCCGACAATGAGAATAGCCATCCAAATAGTGTTCCCGGAATCCCATCATAGGCTGTGTTCGTGGCATCTTTTGAGGAATGCGACGTCTAATATGTGTGATCCTAGATTCACACATTTATTGAGGCACTGTATGCTAGCAGATTTGGAGATTGACGAGTTTGAACTGCATTGGCAGTCAATGGTTAACGAGTATGGGGTTAGCAATGTCGAATGGGTGAAAGACTTGTATAAGAAAAATATTCTTGGGCCACCACCGACATAAGAGGGAGATTTTTAGCGGGCATTCGAACTACATCTAGATGTGAGTCATTACATGCGAAGCTGGGTCACTTTGTGGAGAGCAGATATGGTGTACTGGAATTTGTGAGTCACAATGCACAACACTCAAGAGGGGGTGAATTGAGTGTTCAAACAACAATAGAAAATTTTTGCGGAAGTGTAAATATCTAAGAATAAAGAATAACACAAGTGCTTGTACTAGTATTTTTCCAAGGGACTAAGTCAATTCCTAGCCACTTATAAGGAGCTTGTAGTTTCCAAGAGCACTTGATATAAATTTAAATGACTTGAAATTAAATAACTCAAGTATTTTTGCTTAGTATTTTTCCAAGGACTG
>JASCZI010091192.1:6635-24932 GCA_036250425.1 Stylosanthes scabra | reverse complement strand
TATCATTAACTTGTTCAAGAATGATCTTCCATGTATGTTCTTTGCATTAGAGATGATGTTTTGAATGTATGTGCTGTTTTATGAATCTGAATTTCTATCACATAAATGATTGATTTGCATCTTGTTTGATTCTTTGTCATTGAACCCCATATGGTTAAAGATTCGGTTATTGACGAATAATTGATCTTTCTTGTTTGAATTGTTACATTTGAGAAAATAGGCATTCAAACATATTCAAGAATCATTCCATATTTCTGCATGTGACTTAGAGATGAGCATGTGAAGTAGTATGCATTAGGATCTTTAATAGTTTTGCTGGTTTACTTGAGATTGGATATTGTGACATTTAATTCAGTCCAAGAATCTTGTTTATTGTTAAAGATTTGAATCATGATGTATGCATTATCTTTTTGCTTGTTTAATTAGTCAAGAGATTAATGATTAGATAGGTTAAAGAGAAACTAAATTGCTAAGAGATTAGGATTTAGTTATACTAGGATTCATAGTGAATTTATGATGATACATGTTGCAGAAAATTATTAGAAACAGTGGATTATGAAGTTGTTTTGTTGGGTATCTCCTATCTCTCAATCTTGTTCCTTTTCTTGATAAATCTTTAGTAATTGTTTGTAGTCTTGTAATTGATCATTGTTATAGTTTTTGAATATTAATGTTTGCTGATCTTTGATTTGATTTCTCTGGTTTAATAGTAGATTGAATTTCTTGTTAATTGGTTTGAACTAATTGAAGGATTTGTAAGAGAGTATTGGTTAATCCCCTTTCCTCGTTGGGAACGATAACCCACTCTAGTGGATTACTACTTGATCCGATGCACTTGTAGGATTGTTGCGAATTCTTTTCTTGAAAGGATTTGCCGCATTAGAAATGTAATACAATATTACATCATAAAACTATATCTCATAAAAATACTATTTCTATATTAAAATTTAACTATCAAATTAGCCACTAAATATTTATGTATAAATACATATATTATTTAAGTTATTTTTAATATATATTTTATATTTCAACATATATGTTACACGAATGACAACTGATTTTTAATGTATACTTAACATAACTCGTATGTTATATATAGAAATTTATGATTAAATATGAAATTAATCACTGGAATATTTTATTTTAATCTAATTTAAATTTTATATTATTTTTACCTTTTTATCAAAATCATTATACAATAAAAATAGTAAATTTGTGCATCTGTTACAAACATAAAGACTATAAGGAGACGCACTAACGCAAGAGATAAATCAAGTTTTTTTTTTTTTATGATATTCACTGATTCGATTGACTAAGGATTAATTTACTATTGATCTTGGAATGTGGTTGTATTTTGTCCTTCCAATATCAATATGGTCATGAACATTGTCAAATGATTTTTCATCAATACTTCATAGTTCATAATTTGAATACTCAACGACTCTTTCGAACTAAATCAAATAAGTGAAATGTTAAAGGTGTCTATTCGGTCTAGGCTAATAATTCACGAATGTAATTTTTAAATCAATCCAATTAAGAGATTATAAGTTTGTTTGAATTAATATAAGAAAAATCATTTAAATAATGTATATGTTATCTCTGTCAAGAGGGTAAACATGTAGCACATCTTTTGATCTTAGAACTATTCATAAAATGACAAAGCTAAATTACACATAAAATAATTAGATAAAAAGAGAAAGAGAGATGGAAACACTACAACATTTTTTACTTTACGTCATGGCAAAAAATTGTGGTCATAGATATTGAAAACTGTGATTGTAGATTTATGGTCACCTTAGGGCACGGGTTTCTACCTTGACATAAAGTCTGGCGACCATAACTCTATTGTTTACTTTTTTTTTTATCTAAGATTATAGTATGTTGTCATGATTAGATTACCTTTCCTGTCAAATACTTTAGGTAAAATACTTTAGGCCACGGTTTCTAAAAAAGTGACAACATTATTTTTATAGCCATGTCTTAAATCGTGACTTTTTCTTACTCTATAATCACGGTTTAAATCGGAGCCATAGCATATTCTATGGTCACGCTAGTTTATAATATTGATTAGTCACATTTTTAAAATAGTGTGACTGGTTTAAAAGCGTTCTATGCTCCCCCTACTTCAAAAGAGTGACCAAAGAGTAAGCTATGTTCACTCATTTTTCCCTTAAAAACAATAAAACGATAAAGCTAAGTGGATCATTGACCTCATATATAGAAATCAAAGTAGAAGTAGAAAAAAAAATGATTAAAAAATAAAAGTGAAAATATATAATAGCGAATAAAACCGGAAAATGGAAGAGTATAGAGGTATAGAAAGAGTGTTCGAGTTAAGCAACGTGACTATTAAAAACTCAATTGCTAAGAATACGCAAAAAAAAAGACACCTAAATCACTTAAATTACAACTAATAATAATACGAATGGAAAAAGAGGACAACAAAGCAAGAATATCTATCTTAATAAGTTTGATTTCATAATGACGACAAAACTAAGAGTATCATGACATGTTAAACCGGACACATAACGTAGCAACGTGTAAGCTAGTCATTATAGAAACGATTTTTTTTTTTTCATCACAAGGATTGAGGATGTTAATTAGGGGAATAATTTGAGTATTTTTTTAATTATAATGTGAACATGTATATAGCATTTATATAAAATTTAGAAAACCGTGTTGTGCTGTGTGTTTTTGGGATTTGTTTAGACCACAGAGAATATCATAACGGCAGCTGTTCTTGGTGCTTTGACTTCTTTCTTTTAAAAAAAAAACAAGGATCTTTCTTTCTTTGGTACCTAACGCATTTCTAAATTAAGTACTTTTTAACTCTTTTAATTTATTAAAAAATAAAAATACAATTCATTTCAGAATAATTGTTATTGTATTTGATATAAAATGAATTGTGAAATATTCTATTATATAACAAACACGAGAAAAATAACTTTATTTTATTTGTAAAATAATATCTATAAAAACCTACTTTAAAATTTGATAAACCTATATATATTAGTATAATAATTCAACCTATTATATAACAAACACGAGAAAAATAACTTTATTTTATTTGTATATAGGAAAAACTTTATTTGTTTACTTTTACGTATTAAAAAAATTATGTGTAGAACACTGAACGCACCATCATGGAGGTATGGAATAGTGGAATACTATATTCCCATTCCCATTTTATTTTATAACCAACAACTACAACTTTATTACCATGCATAATATATGAGGAAGATTTTTGTTTATTTATTTATTTTCTAAAAAACTGGATAAAAAATTTAATTTCAGATTTTAAAAAATAAAATTTGGATAAAAAAATCATTTTCTAGGAAAAATCCTGAAAATATTTTAAATATACTTGTAGGAATTGAATTTTTTATCGGATCAGATAAAAAATATTTTAGAAAAAGGGTTGAGCTTTTTTGAAAAATATATATAAAAAATAAATGGACTTCCCATTTATCCATACATTTTTTTTTTAGGTTAATCGAACTTAATTTAGAATTTAAAGAGATTTGATTTTGGAGAGAAAATTTATTCATGTAAGTCATATAGATCAAATAAAGTTGACCCATTTGGACATTTTTTATGAGAATTTTTTCACTTTTTGGATTAATATTTCACTTGTGAAAAATATTGGATAATTTTTTATATAAATATTTTTTTTAATTTATCAAATATGCTACGCGACATAATTTGACAACGTGACATAATTTGGTAAATTTTTTAAAAAATATTTATTTTTTAAAAAGTTTGGTAAATTTTTTTTTCGAAAAACACTATCTACAAAGATGCCTCAAATTATGATATCTAGATAAAGAAAAAATATAGAAATCAAACAACTTAGGGGAAATCTTAATCTTATCTCTTCTCTTTCTTCCTTTCTTCCTCCCTCCATTGGCGCCGCCGCCGAGTCGACCTCCATCTTTCTATTCGCAACAAAACCTCTATCCTCTTCCTTCTTCTTCCTCCTTTTTTTTTTCTTTTTCGTCGTCCTCCTTCTTCTTTTTTGTGTTGCAGCCGCAGATATGTCTTCTTCCTTCTTCTTCTTTCACTTCTTTGTGTTGTTGTTGTGGTAGTGGTCGGATGATAATATTGGTTAGTTTTAGATGATAATTTTAATCAATTTCAGATGATAACGTTAGTTAACTTTAAATGATAACTTTCTAATTGAACTTAGAATTTATTGGCTCTCTAAGAGCCCCTAATATGATACTGTAGCACCGGTGCTAGATAAAATATTTGAATTTTGAAAACAGTGATCTTTGTTAAAAATTTTACCATCAATGGTGTATTGGTAAAAGAAAAAAACCATATTCTAACGGTATATAGTTGAAAATGAATAAATGAATAAAATATAGTAACAGAAAATGAGAAAATGATAAACAAGTTTTTAATTCTTTAATTCGAAAATAAATAAAGCATGGCTAATTGACAATATAGTAACGTATTTTTCAAATTTTAAAATGTGAGACATCTAAGTTTTACTGTTTAAAATATATGAAGACAAATAGGTTTTCTGTAAGAATTTGAATGTCTCGTATTTTATAATGTAAATGGCATTTTTATATTCTCAATTAGTTTATAATTTATGCACTTAAAACGTGGAAAAGTATTAAGTGTTTAAAAGTAAATAAAAAACCAAAAAAATAAATATTTATACTGATGTGTTAGTTGAACGATAAATTATTAATAAATATTTATAATGAAATCATTTTAAAATATTTTCGTGAGTTGAATAAAGATGGTAAATTCTTTTTATTTGTTTTCAAGAGTACTTAATACTAGTTAATAGTAACTCTAAAAGGTGAGGGTTCCACATTTCTACTTATGTTTTATAAAAAAAATAAAAATCATAGCCATTTTTGTACTTTTAGTCAAGTCAAAATTTGTTGACATTTAAGTATTTAACTTTTAATAACCGAGGCTATTTAAGTTGGGGTTACAAACATCCTTGGAAAATATTGAAGTATGTGTATCCGAAGAGTGTCAAATTTGTGAAGACGTGGGACGCCGAAACAAAAAATCTCGCCCAAAATTAAAGCAACAAATAATAATAATAAATATTTCTACTTCTTTTCTTCTTCCTTCTCTTTTTCTATATCTCTCTCCCACCAAATCTCTTTCTCTGCCAATCCCTTCAAAACAAGAGGCTCTGGGGAAACCGCAGGAGAAAACGCAAAATCTCCGCAAAAACCCCAAAACCTTCACCAAAAACACGAAACCATAAACGGCACTCACACATTCCTCATTTCATTATGAAATGCTTCACACCACGCCCTTCTCTCTCTCTCCTCCTTCTTCTACCTCTGCTTTCTCTCTCCCTTCTCTCTTTCTCCTCTTCTGCAAAAGCTTCTTTTCTTCTTCCAGGTTGTTTATATCCTTTTTACTCTACTTTCCTTTCTTGATTCTAAATGATTATTTTTTGTTTATTCCTTCATTTTTTTTTGGTTTTCAGGTGGTGGTCATCATAGAGAGCAGAAGGAGGTGCTGCTACCATGGAAGATAGAAAGGAGATCGATGGCCGAAGCGAACGTAGCGTCGAACACGTCGATGGTGCTGGCTAAGGAAAGGACGAACAGGAAGGACCCTCTCGATCATTTCAACCGTTACACCGGCGGTTGGAACATCAGCAATAAGCACTACATTGCCGTTAAGTTTCCTTCTCTTATCCCTCCCTCAACCAAAAAAAAAAAAAAATTCTACACAAGATTTTTTTTCTCTCTCTTGCTTTTTCTTTTTTTACTTTTTTTTTTCTTCGTTATTTTATTTGTTTGGACTTGTACTCCATGTGGTTGGAGTAGTTGAAACTTGAAAGTGTTGTCTGGAACTTTTGAAAATGTTAATCATGTTTTAACTTTACCAATCGGGTTGGTCCTGATGGTAAGCTACTTAGAATTCATTTAAGCAGTTCTCGAATTCGAAACCTAATGTATGCTGCTATGTTTGCCACAAAGTTCCGGAAATTGGAGGGGCAACCAAAAAAAAAATCATGTTTTATCTTTAATTAATTAATATATGTATATTTGGTTTCTCAGAAAATACAAGGTATAATAGATACTGAAATTCCGCTGGTCAAGAAGGCAAGATAAAAATATCCATCTGCATCCCTGTTTCTGTTACTTTGTAGTTGTATTTCTGTCTCTAAGAAAAATTTCAAATATAACCATATGGACTGAGGGCAGAAATGATCATGATGGTGGACTCCAACTAATCGATGATGCTTTCTTGTTGTTTTTAATTGTTTTTTCTTTTGTGTCTAACTTGGAATTGTTGTTTGCATTTTTGGTGCAGTCAGTTGTTTTCACTGCGGTTCCGTTCTTTGTTGTTGCTGCTGTGTGGTTCGTGATCTTTGGCCTCACCTTGTCCTTCATCTGTTTGTGTTATTGCTGTTGCCCTAGAGAGCCTTATGGCTATTCTCGGCTGGCGTATGCTTTGTCGTTGATCTTCCTCATTCTCTTCACTATTGCAGCAATGTATCTATCTATCTTCTCTTGAATTCTCTTCGAAACAAATTTTGCATTGTGCTTGCAATTCTTGCTTTGATTGGAAGTGTAGCAGTTGCTAACCGCATGTTCTTGATTTTGATAGAGTTGGATGTCTTGTCCTCTACATTGGTCAGGGGAAATTTCACAGTAGCACCTCGAATACACTGGGATATGTGGTGAATCAAGCTGACTATACTGCTGAAAACCTCAGGAACGTGTCAGATTATCTCGATGCAGCTAAGAAGATTGGAGTCGATGCTGTCTTTTTGCCATCAGATGTTCAGCAGAACATCGACAGTGTTCAGACAAAAATCAAAACGGCTGCTAGTGAGCTTTCCAATAAGACTGCAGATAATTCAGTGAAAATACAACGCGGCATTGATGGAATGTAAGTTTTAGTTGAGATATTGATTTGATATAAATTTTGTATTTTTGAAATACCCTTCTTTGCTGACAACCATTTGTTTTGCCTTGTAGGAGATTGGCTCTTATTATTCTTTCTGCTGTTATGCTCTTTCTTGCCTTTGTTGGATTCTGTGTGTCCCTCTTCTTATTCGTTTTTTTGCTCCTTTGGTTTTCTTGTTTTATGCTTTATTATTCCCATAGCATTTTTCTAATTTGCTCAAGTCTTTGGTGGCAAAATTTTTTGGCAGTGTTGTCGATATTCGGGTTGCAGTGTCTTGTATATTCGTAAGTTTAATTCTGAATCTTTTTTCTATTTGATTTTTCCTTGATATTTTCTCCAATTATATATTGCTTTAATTCTATGGATTTGTCCATATAAGTTTTCACTTAGCAAATAATGCATTTCCGTCACTGCAGCTTGGTAATTGCTGGATGGGTTCTTGTTGCTGGCACATTTATACTTTGTGGTGTATTTCTATTTCTTCACAAGTGAGTTACTGTTTTTCTGTATTTTATATTGAATTTACTTTTTTTTTTTATAATACTGAATTCCATCTTTGATGTGACCTTGTTGAGAATGTGAAGGGGATTCTCTTTACATTTATTTTGTCTGTCAAGTGTGAGATTAAATCATTGCAAGATATAATGATATATGAACAACTCTTGCAAACTAAGTAATAATCATCGGTAAATATTTAAGAACAAAATTATACATAAGAAGCTTTTTGTTGGTGTTGACATGAAGGTTTTGCTTTAATTGTTTGTCTCTTCTCAACTAGAATATGTGAACAAGTTGTTCAGATAGTATTATTTAATAGTTTTTAAGAAGAGATTTCGTTTAATAGTTTGAAGCTACTATATAATAAATAATGATTTGAAAACGCCACATCTTGAAGTCAATCATTTCTGTCTGTTAACTGCCAAAATATTGTTTGATCTGTCAACTGTTTGTTTGTCATTATTATATTCTATGCTTTTGTTTCTTACGAAATCTCAAGCTCCTTGCTGTATTTGTTTCATAGAATATTTTCATGTTATGGAGAAATAATGTAAGTATATAAACATATCTGTTGTAATTAGGGGGAAGCCAAGTACATGCCAAAGCAATCAATTCAATAAAAATCTATTCTATTCAAAATTGACATGAGAAAGAAAGTAGCATTTTTTGGGTGCTTTGGCCCTAATAAAATTATTGATGTCCAGCATTAAAATAAAATGAAGATACCTATCCTAATTTTTGTTTCTGTATCACTTGATGATGTTCGTTGCCACTACCATTGCTTATGTTGTATGGGTAATAAAAGACTAAATTTGTTGCTTATGTCTACTAGTGCGGTCGCTGATACATGTGTTGCTATGGACGAGTGGGTTCAGAATCCGACTGCACATACAGCCTTGGACGAAATTCTTCCGTGTGTCGATAATGCAACGGCTCAAGAAACCTTGCTGCGAACCAGGGATGTGACCCACCAACTTGTTATGCTAGTTGATAAAATCATTTCCAACGTAACCAATAAAGATTTTACGTCCTCTGCTGGACCCTTGTATTACAATCAATCAGGTCCCCTCATGCCTGTTCTCTGCAATCCATTTAACAATGATCTCAGTACTCGGCCGTGTGCAAATGGGGAGGTACCGTTGGACAATGCTGCCAAGGTAAGGGACCATTTAATATTTTTATACCTTAATTTGTTCTCTTTTCCTTAAATGTGTTTTTGGTTTGTATTTTCATTTTCTGTTTTTATTTCGGGACTGTGAAGAAACAAAAAGAAAAAAACAATGAAAACAATAAAATCTTGTTTTTCATCTACTATTTCTCTTTTCACTTGATAAAATCACGAGAATAGATAATACTGGGAATGAAAGCACAAACCAAAGGCACGATTTTCATTTTGTTTCTCTAATCTAATTAGCAATCGGTTAGTTCTATCCAAACTGCAATTATCCGAGATAAAATCTGTGTTGTGGTGAGTAGTAATGTTTGGATTTTATTTGAAACAAGGTATGGAACAATTATACATGTGAGGTTTCGTCATCAGGCATTTGTCAGACTCCTGGTCGAATGACACCTACAATTTACGGCCAAATGGCAGCTGCGGTGAATATTAGCTATGCTTTGTACCATTATGGTCCATTCTTGGTTGATTTAGAAGACTGCGAATTTGTCCGGGAAACATTCACGGACATCAGCCACAAATATTGTCCCGGTCTGCGAAGATATAGTCAGTGGATTTACAGTGGGTTGGTTTTGGTATCTGCTGCCGTGATGCTATCATTGATCTTCTGGGTCATCTATGCAAGAGAGCGACGGCACCGTGTTTACACTAAACAATTCAATTCCAACTAGATATGAAAAAAAACCTTTAGATGTACATTTGAGCTTAGATTACATTCAGAGTTTGGTTTCTTTATTTTATGTGTAGAGGTTTTTTAGTTTTGCATAACCAAAACTTGAATAGATTGCGTGTGCAAAGTTATTCTATGTATGACCAAATTGTTATGATTATTCGTTATGAGATTTATTGTGTGCAGTATGAGATTTGTTCGTTATTGTTGTGATTTCTATTTTGGATGGTTGTGTAATTCTTGATTTTTTGTGGTGTGTATTATTATTATTAGATGTATTCTAGAATGATTGACACCAGGGGAATTGAATATATGGCAATTTGTGTGATTGGAACATCAAGGATTTCATTTTGCCAATGACCAGATTGTGTTTTCATCAACGAATAATGAAGCAATTGAACAAAATTGTTATGCTTCAATTGTGAAATCATTGAAAACCTAAAAGTTCAAAAACCAAAAAGAATATCATTTATCAATATCAATATGATATATAATGGATGAACAAATTAATGGATCACACAAAGATGTAATTGAACTACGTTATCATACTTAAAACTTCTATTCTTATTATCCAAACTATAAAATAAAGATAAAGATAATTAGCACAAAATATAACTACGATTAGCAATCAACTAAAATTTCCAGATCACATCAAATTAGATTTATAGTTCTAAATAATATGCAATAAATTAACACTTTTTTTTTGGATTTTTTTTATATAAATAAAATAAATATAGAATTTACACAAACAAATAAAAATATGTAAATTTATCTTTTTGCACATTGCATGTAGTGCTGTGGGGAGTAGTGCGAGGTGGGATTGCACCAATGCCATTGGGGATGGGTGAGGCATTGGTGGTTGAAGGGTGCATGCCGAGTGACGCACGGGTTGGCCACGGCACTCAACCAATGCATGAGTGCCGTGGGGGGTAGGGGCGGCATAGGTGGCAGCACGAGTGCCGCTAGAGGAGGCCACATCATTAGGCCGTTGGGGGGTGACGCCGGATGTCCCCGCGGCACTGGTGGAGGAGGGGGTGCCGTGGGTGAACCCAACGGCATTGGTGGGTGGGTGCGGAACTCACTTGCACCACCACAACCCACTTCTCATTTTTTCCAATTTGGGTATTTTTGTAGTTTTTGGGTATTTTTGGAACTCTAGCGTGGGAAAAAAAAATTAGTAATAAGCTGCGGATAGGGATAAGCAACATGGCGGGCCGGCAAGGCGAAGAGCAACTCGAACGCGATTCGGATATCAACCGGCTGGACCGAAGCCACCACGTGGCCGGAGCGATAGGATTCCAGGTTAGTACGGTGGATTTATCACGCTATAAGTGTTTTAGCTATTCAATTTATATGGTAGTTTGTAATCAATTAGCAATATCTGATTTGAGATGTGGTAAGTTATGTAACATGTCCATGTAATATATGTAATTGGAAAAAATGGACATAAGGGGTAGGAAAAAGACTATTTGGGGGAAATTAGATATTAGTTCAGGGAGAATAATGAATGTCAGAAAAAAGTAAAGAAAATGATCTAGTGCTTGTGTCTAAGGCCGATGAAATAATGCATGAAATTACAATAGCTTTGTGGCCCTTTTTTCCCTGTTAGGCTTGTGGGACTACGGCAGTGGCGTCGCAGTAGAGAGCCGTCGGAATGGGTGGAATTGAGAATCAATAAAGGAGAATGGCGAGGGAAATTTGATCCGGTGATAGTTCCCCTGAACATCAGCTGATTAAACGAACGTCGAGCATTCTCCGAGGAAATACTATGGCTAGATATGACTACCTCCTTCTGACAGCCAATGGCCATATAGGGAATTATTTTCTTTTTGTTTGTAGTGAAAGATGTACATCAGAAGATGCTATGAGGCATCCAAATATGTTGTACTAAGTGTGGTTTTATAATTCGTTAGATAGCGAGAGGCATTCAAATATGTTGTACTAAGTCTGGTTTTATAAATCGTAAGATAGCGAGAAAATAATGTAATAGAAGAACCTTGGTTTGTAAAAGGACATGAAATTGTAATTAGGAAAATATAAAGGTGGACTTTAATTATTTTTTTTCATAGATAATAACTGGTTGACATTTTTTTCTGCCTTTAGTTTAGTTTAATAGAGCCTTTAATCACTTGAAATGTAAGAGATACAAAGGAGTAGAAACTCAAATGCATCTTTTATAGCAGCATATTATATATCCTTAAGAATTCTAATAAATAATTACCTGAAAAAATAAAAAATTGTCCGCGTAATAAGTTCACCTTAGTGGCTCTCTCATCCACACTCCGTCCTGTCGCTCATGAGCGACCGCATTCGGGTGCAGCCGTATTACCAAAGGCTGAGGTTGATCCATAGCACAAGGGTTGGGGAGGGAGAGCAAGGGAGAGGATATGGATTAGTGTGGAGTGTGTGGAATGAGGAATTGAGGTGTCCAGCCCTGCTTATATAAGGCTTTTGCCGAACCAGTGCCGCGGACTCATGCCAAGCCACTGGATAAGCCCAGTGTCGCACCCTGACCATGAGGCACCCAAAAAGTACCGGTGCCGCCCCCATCCCTTGTGGCACTGGCTCAACTAAAAAGGTGCCAGTGTCGTGCCCTAACCCCACGGCACTCGAGTTTCTTAATCCCTCACCCAACCTCCACGGCACTACTAATACAACCTAAAAACGTAATTTTTCATAGTTTTATTTGTTTATGTAAATTCCTTATTTTATTTATTTATATAAAAAAAAATCCCTTTTTTTTTTAAACAAAGATAGGGGGTTTCAAACCCGGGATAATGGAGAAGTAGAATTCTAGCAAATGTAATTTGAGCTGCAGCTCGTTGGCATAAAATTAACACTTTTTTTCAACAATAGAAGAGACATTATTAAATTCAAAGCTCATTATAAGTGAAAGAGAAAAAAGTTTTCTTCGATGCTAATTTATTTTATAATTTCTCTAAAGAGGGACTTTGCAGGAAGCAATTTTTTTAACTCTCCCATAATCAAAATTTTAAACTAAAATCAAATATCAGTAACTAAAAAATGCAAAATCGATCTTCAACCCCTCATCAAAATACAACTTCAGAATATTTATAATTCTCATCTACTTAGTGATGCTGATTTGATTTCCAAAATTCAGGACCTGTTGTGCAGAAATTGGAAAGTTAATTTCTCTCGGATTAATAGGAAAGCCAATTCCGTTGCTGATTGTTTGGCTAAGAATGGTGCACACTCTAACATTGATTATTACTTGTGGAATGCTCCGAGTGATGAGCTTGACAAATTTCTTCGTAGTGATTATTCTAGCATAGGCTAGTTGTTTCTTTCTTTTGTTTAGACAACAAAAAAAAGAAAGAAAACCTCATCAAATCGGTTCTTATTTTAACCAAACACAAAGTTGGTATTTTTTATATTCAAGTACCTTATTGGGGGATTTGAGGATTATTGCAGCATGAAAGCATTTGATGTTTGTTCCAAAAGTTCACAAGCCTTCTTTCCTGTTACTCCATTCCTTTGGTCGGATAAGTTGAAATAAAATTGATTCTAAAAATTCTCACTCTAAGTGAACAACGATATTAACACAACACATTATTGACTAAAATCAAGCAAATTAACCCTACATATCATTATAGCAAAGAATTTATCTACTAAATTTTTTAAAAATATAATAGGAAGTCAACATAAAATTCATGGCAAAGGGTTATGAACGTAGAAAATGGGGAGAAAAAAAAGAATAAATTTATATTTGAACAATAAATTCGGAATTGACACTTATCATTAAAATAGATTAACTAGTTGTCATTGAAATAGGCAGACAAATCTTAAACAATGAGTCTGAACCCCCTATACCTTTTATATTTTAATAATAGATAGATTTTAACAAGAGTAATCCCTACGTGTTGCACGAAGTATTGAATCGATATGCATATATCTACTTTAATTTTATTTCACGATATTATCTGAAGCATTAAAATATTTAAAGTTAGTGAAAGACTTATGCGCCAGACAAATGTTAAACTATGAGTCTGAACTCCTAAACCTTTTATATTTTAACTAGGTTAGGACCCTCGCTTAAGATTCTTAATTTCAGCTCGAGTGTCGGCTCAACTAGTAATATGGTATATGTTTTTTGTTATTCATGTTGCTTCGCTAATGTTGAATCATCGCTATGTCTTATAATTTGTGTTAGATAGTTTGAATTGTTTGGTCATAAAAAAATAGATTTCGCTAAGGATATTTGACCTTTTAATGTAGTTATTTTTAAAGGATGTTTAGGCTTTTGCACGCGTTTTTTTTTATTGTAGTCCTAACAGGCTCTCCATTACATACAATCAGTGACGGACCCAGAAAAATTTTATTATGAGGCAAAAACAAATACATATTATCATAAAAAAATATATTAATTGTAAAGGAAAAATTACCAAATCTATCCATGAAGTTTCATGATGCTAACAAATCTACCCATAAAAAAAGAAAAATAACTTTATACCTATGAAAGATAGATTTTGGTCGACAAAATTACTCAAATTTAAAAAAAATTATCTATAATTCCCAAATTATCCTCTAATCTATCTTAGCCCTAAATTACAATCATACTCTACACCACCCCAATTCTTCCCCAATTTCACCACCACTCTTATCTCAACTACCACCGTTACCACCGCTACCACCATCATCGTCGCTCCTACCTCCACCCGAACAACTCTGCTTTGAGCTATCTTTGCTTGTTGCTCCCAGTTGGTGCGAATGGTGATGATACTGTGAAATGTGATTTGCACAACGAATGCAAATATGATCCCCAACCACAAGCCTTGTCAATGAAGCTAATAAGCAAAGGAAATAAGAGAGCATTATTATTATTATTATTATTATTATTATTATTATTATTATTATTATTATTATTATTACCTTTGGCTTTCATGTGCGCAAGAAATGCTAACAATACAGACATGGAACACCGCGTCAAGATAGAAAGAGGAACCTATTAGCTGCCACCCACATCCTGAAGCAATAGGTGAAATCCATTATTTGTTTGTCGTTTTCCTTCTTCCAGTGTTGTTGAAGTAGGTGGAGGGGCAATGGTGGCGTGGGAGTGGTTGGGCATAAGAGATGTGGTGAAATATTAATTGGGGAAAGAATTGGGGTGGTGTAGAATATAATTGTAATTTAGGATTAAGATACATCAAGGTAATTTGGGAATTATGAATAAATTTTTAAAGTTTCGATAATTTTGTCAATAAAAATCTATCTTTTATGGGTATAAAGTTATTATTTTTTTTATGAGTAGATATGTCAGCGTCACGAACTTTCGTGGATAGATTTGGTAATTTTTCCAATTTTAAATGACAAAATATAAGTGTGTGTATATATATATATATATATATATATATAACCAAACAATTTGGTCAACCAAGTCCAACCAAGCACTTCTCATTCACACGTCTTTCAAAAATGAGTTTTTCCTTCTCTGCTGTAACCGCATCTTCCTTTCTTCCTCATTCTTCTTCTGCATCTCATCCTTCTTCTTCTCCTTCCTTCATCTGCTGCTTTCGATGACGACGACAAGAGCGACGATAACAGCAGCAGCGACGACGGTGGCGCGACAGCAGTGGCATCGACGACACGGCGACAGAGAAAAAGAAGGAGGAGAAAGGAAAAGGAAAGGAGAACCAGAATCAGTACAAGCCAAGATGGGCACCTAGGCGTGCTTCTGATTTTCATGAAAATCCGATTCATTTTTTTCATGAAAATTCGGTTCTATTTTTTATAAAAATTCGGTTCAATTTTATAATGAAAATTCACTTCGTTTTTTTTTTCGAACTCTGGTTCTGTTCAAAAAGAAGAAAAAGAGGAAGATCATCAACAACAGTAGCAATAACAACAACAACATAACAAAAGAGGAGAAAAAGAGGAAGAAGAAGATTATGACGATGGTGGCGGTACACAGTAGCAGGAAGGAGGAGGAGGAGTTGCAGAGAAATTGGAAAGAGGAAGAAGCACGCGTATTTTTTAATTTTAGGAGAGTTGAGGATTATGCGTGTAACGTACACGCCAAGTGAAAGTGTGAAAAAAAGACTTGATTGATAAAATAGGTATATGTGTAGCATATATATATATATATATATATATATATATTGGTTATTAGTATACAAATAAAAATTACATCAGCCACAAACTTTTTTCTATACAAATCCCGAAGAAACTCCTCTTTTAATTTTTATATTTTAAAAATATTATGTTGAATAATTATTTTATTATCAATTTAATTGAATGTTTATCTTTTTATATATGTCACTAAATAATCTTTCAACCAAAAAAATTAATGGAGTGAATTCATATTCATTGAGTTAATTTCTTTTAAAATATTTCTCCATTAATATGTCTAAAAATAAAGAATATATTCTAAATTCGTCCATAATTAAGCTAACACACACATATATATATATATATATAATCACACAAACGATAACATTTATATTTAAAAAAAATTAAAATAGAAAATAAGGATTAATCCATTGAGAATAAAATAAAAAATATGAAGTCTTGGAGATAATAAAAAATTGATATATACCTAAATTGTTGAATAATTAAATTGGAATTTGTAATTGAAAAAAAAAATGAAATATAAAACTATGGACTTGGATAATGTGAAGAGTCATGCGATATTAAAATTGAAAAATAATTGAGTTCTTACACTATTGCACTTGATCAAATTAGTATTAGGGAGAAAGAATTACTAAGTATCATCTATTTACCAAATCCAAGGATGAGACCAATTCATAAGATATTTAAAATTTTATTATTTATTTGAGATTAATATTAAACATAATAAGAATTATAAAAAAAATAAAAAACAAAGAAACAAAAAATGATACAAATAAAATAGGTGAGGAAACTAATTTTTAAAATGGGGCACATTATATATTACTAGCGCCTTCACAGGCACGGCAGTGCCTGTTCAGCCACTTTTTCTATTAATTTTCAGTTGATAACTATGATAATTTTTAGGAATATATTATTCACTCTATCAATTCTTGTCGTCTTCTTCTTCTTCTTCTTCTTCTTCTTCTTCTTCTTCTTCTTCTTCTTCTTCTTCTTTCTCCTCATTCGTTGCTTTTTCCAAAACAGAAATAGATTTTATAAAGAATAGAAGTGGATTTTCTCCTCGTCCTCCTCATTCTTCTTCTTCTTCCTCATCCTTTGTTTTTTTTTCAATAAAAAGAATCAATTTCGTTAGCCGTTGAAAAATAAAAACAGACTTCATTGAAAAAATGAATTGCATTTCGTTGAAAAAATAGAACCGAATTTCTTTCCTCCTCCTCCTCTATTTTGTGCATCTTCTTCCTCACTTATTATCTTCATTTTTCCTTCTTCAATGGTTTATCCTTTTTTTTCTTCCTCTTCTTCTCTATTGTCAATGCTATCATGATCGTCTTCGTCGTTCTTCTCCTCTTTCTTGTCATCATCATCATCGCCATTGTTATCGTTGTTATGGCTGTTGTCGTTGCTGTCATGATCGTCGTCGTCTTCTTCTTAAGGTGTTGAGGAGAAGAAAAAAAAACTACACTAATAAAAATGAAAAACGCGTGTGTGAGTGTGTAGAGCTTATTATACTTGGTTGGCAAAATCACTTGGTTATGTATGATTAATGTATATTATTTTTCAACAAAATATTAAACTTTGTTAATGTTATATTTAATAAAATAATCAGTGCCTTATGCCAATTAAATATTACGCTAACAAACAAATACTCTTTATATCGATTCAAGTTTTAACTTAATATTAAAAGAATTATAAAATTGTTTAAACAGATTCACTCGTTCTCATTTTTTTTTATAACTTACCCTTCTTATTTTTGTATGCATTTTTTCCTTAAATTTTTTTCCTTAAATTTACTCTTCTTATTCATCTTCTTTGATAAATTTATTTTCTCAACCTTTATTAAATTATCTTTATGTTAATTTAAAATTTTTAATAATAATAAAAGATGAGGTTACCTTTTGAAGATTGTTTCTTTTTTGTTGGAAGCTGATCTTTCTCGATCATGTTTGTGTTTGTTATGAGGCTGAGTCTTTTTTTACTGTTTGTGTCATTGATGTTTATATTGAGGCGGAGCCTCTTTCTTGTGGTTTGTGTCATTGATATTTATGGTGTTTGTGTCATTGATATTTATGTTGAGGCGGACCCTCTGTTAAAAGCTTGTGTGAATTGTTTTGATTTAATGCTTTTTTCTCAAATTAATCTTGTAATTTTAGTGATTGTGTTGAGATTGTTTCTTTTGCCATTGTTTGTGTTGTGACGGAGCCTCATTTTATTTTTGTTGTTAAGGCGGAGCCTTATTCTTATTTTTATCATTTGTATTTATATTGAGGTCGAGTCTCATTTATTGTTTTTCTCTTTATAGTTAAGGCGGAGCCTTTTATAGCATATAGTACAATTTTGATAGTTAATATTATTTGTTCAAAATTAAAAAAATGTTTTCATTATTGGTTTTTAAAAAATAATAACATATACAATTTTGATCATTAGTATTATTCGTTAGAAAAGTAATTATTATGTGTTTTACAAAATTCATTACCTATACTTACAATTTTGATCATTAACACTATTCGTTCAAAATTTAAAAAGAAATCTATGTTTTGTAAAAAAATTTATGACCTGTGCAACTTTGAATATTAATCTTATTCGTTCCCAATAAAAAAGAAACCAACAAAAAAAATCATTCAAAACAATAAATTTATTTCTCCCAAAACTGACCAAAAAAATTAATAAATTTTATTTCTGAATTTAAAAAATAAATATAAATATTATAATATTAATTTTTTTCAACACTACTTAAATATATGGCCTCTAGAAATATATCATTGGAGTCCGTGTGTTTGAGCGATAAGTTTTGAAATATTAAAAAAATTAATTATTCTCATCAGAAGACACAGTCAGTGTCTCTTCGTGGTAGAATTTTCTTTAATAAAATTATAAATTATTACAAAACAGTAAAATAAAAGTTCTATTAGTTATTAAAATATAAATAAAAGAGTGCTTTAAATATGTGCAAAGAAATCATGCTAGA
>JASCZI010091191.1:14020-35673 GCA_036250425.1 Stylosanthes scabra | reverse complement strand
CTACTTTCAAAAGCTAAGTTATGATTTTCGAAATCTACCTTGTCCTCCGAATCGATCCATGAATTTCGAAATCCATTTTTCGAAGTGATCTTATTTTCGAGTAACACCACTCCACACACCATCCCTGTTTGTTTCTACATATGCCCCTAGCAACTTTAAATACTACCCCTTTCTACACCTAATTGCATGCATTATATACACACCAAGCTTGTCGCATCACATTAACATTTTGTGATAAACTCCTGTCTTACTAACCTTATAATTAGTCATAAATCAGCTATTACCGCATGTTATTGTATTCCATTAAATCCATCTTTACACCCTATTCTTTCCCATGACTTCCCATTTGTCCTTATCCTAATAATTATAATGATTATTAGGATTATTATTATTTGATAGGTAGACTTTTTTAAGATGTTCTTAAAAACGTTTTTGGCCATACATAGCATTATTGTAAAAGCTGTGTGTTGGCCACTTGGCCCTGCCACGTATATATTTTTATAGTCTTTTAAAGATTATAATAACGTCTAAGAATTTTAATTTTTATAACCACTAATATATTTTCTCGTACCTTGGAAAAAAGATTAAATTAAATTTAAATTATAAATATTATTTAATATAATTATTAATTATATATAAAATTATTAAAATGGTAAATAATTTATAAGTAGAAATTATAATAAGTATTTTGAAGGCATATATCATTTTCCTACATTCTTTTGTCATTTATAAATAATATTTTTATTATTATTCTGTATATTTTTATTATGAGTCTTTATTTAATATCACCGTTAAAATTAGTCAAAGTCGTCAGATTAGCTTAATTTACTAGTCTAAAATATGCGGGTTTTTTTCAAAAATTTAGACCAACTAATAGAAATGGCAATGAGACAGGTAAGAACGGATAATTAAATATTCATACCTGTTCTGAACATTCATATATTTTCCTATTATCCGTTCCATTATATATGGATATTTGAGTTTTTATCTTATACTCAAATACATGTACATATTTATCTCATACCAAAATTCATATGTATATACATGAAAATAAAAAAATTGAAATAATATATTTAATAATATTCATAACATGATAAATTAAGATTGAAAAATAAAGAAGATTAGTTATAGCTTCTAAATTTTTTTAAATTATTAAAATAACCATCAAATTATACATAAATTTGTGAAAAATTAAATTAAATTATATTTATTATTATATGGACATGATAATTAATAGAGCGGGTCGGCCATTACTTCTCATACCCATATAGAACTAAACATGCATTATCCAAAACCACTCATACTCATTCAATCGTTCAAAAAACTCACTTTATTCAGGATAGGGCATGTCGGGTCGGACAAAATTGTCTTATCGACCCATTAAAGATGCGGGCTAAAATGACCGAGTTTAATTAATCGATGAACAATAGCGAGTTATGTTGACCCGTTTATTTTTTTATTTTTTCAAAAAAAAAAAAGAAAATGACATTTTTGTCCAAAATTTTATGCTTGGAGTTAGAAATTGTAATTTTTTAAATTATTTTAAAAATAAATAAATAATTAAGTTGATCAACCCGTTTAACCTGCTAGATGACTATAAATAGGTCGTGCTGAAATTTTTAGACTCTGAACAGAAAATAAACCAGCTCGTAAATTTAAGCGGAAGGAATTAAATAGGCCAGGTTGGTATGTTTGGCATCCCTACTATTTAATTATTTTGACAAAAAAAAAAAAAAATAGATACCCGATGATATCCACATATACTACATTTAAAAAAAAATAACATAATTCAATATAATTAAATAATATTTAATATAGTGTTATAAAATTCAAATATAATTTAAAATAATTTAACGTACATAATAAATATACACACATGTTAAATGAAAATAAAACAAAAAAATTTTCAATATAATAAAACAAATTTTTTTTTCAATATAATGAATTTTTATACAATAAAAATCGAATGAATTGATTATCTAAAGATGAATAAATAGATGATATATATGGTTGTCAAAATGGGCAGAATCTGTCGGGCCAGCCCAAACCATCTATAATAGGCGGATTTTTCTCAAATGATTCTCGTGAGTTAAAGCTAAATGTGCAGGTCTATTGAATATTTCTTTTAACCTCTTAAAAAAATTTAATATAGTGGAGTGAAAAATTTATCATATTTCAAGATTTTTTTCCTACAAAAATATCATTTTGTCCAAATATTTATTTTTAGAGTCTAAAATTAATGTTAATATCTTTGAAAATAAATAAATAAACAGGCTAATCCACCGGGTTGACCATAAATGATCCATATTGAAAATTATAGCCTATAAATAAAGCCGGCTTAAGTGGTAGGCCTAAATTAAATGGGTCGAACTAGCTCGTTTGATCGATAGTCTTAATTATCTACTTTAAATTAAGTCACTACACAACATATTATTCTTAGCATATTCCCATACAATCTATAATTAACAAGAAATATATAAATAGTTTTTAGATAAACAAAAAAAGAAAAACAAAATATGTAATTTTAAATTGATATTAATAATAATATTAATAACGTAAAATATTAAAATAGTATTAATAGTTTTATTGAAATACAGTATTATCAGAATAAAAACTGGCAAGATTTGATATTAATGAGTGATATGAATTTAAGAATGAGTTGATTAATTGATTTTACAATATTTATATTAATTCATTAATTGATTTTATTTAATGATTTTAAAAAAATAAATTGAAAAACACTTTCAGCAGCATGCCATGTCAGTGTTCAATCATTAATTGCATAAATCCAATTTTAAAATTACATAATAGATAGATAATATCATTTAATTATTCTATTCAACTATATAATTATTTTATTGAATTTTTAATTATATATTTATATTTGTTTTTTAATTAGATTCCAGTATTATATCATATTTTATAATTAAGTTTTTATCATGATAAAAAAAATTAAATATAATGAAATTTATCATTATTAAAATGAATATACTTTTTCTTAGAACATAAGTTCTAAATGAATATACCTCTATATAAAAGAATTTTTCATTATTATTAGTTTTTTGTCATAATAAGTACTTGCTTATAAAATTTGATATGGCGTCGATAGTGATCTAACTAAAAAATAAAAAAATTATAAATTCGATAAACTATAGAAACGAATAAAATAATTTAAGCTAATTATTATTATTATCCGATATAAATACGAGGATGATAAATAAGTTAATATAAATAGAATATTTTGATAGATATAAATTGAATTTGACGTTAGCTACTATTCAAGGACTCGGAAACAGGCATGGCACGATATGAGATATATGTATACACTAATTTTATTTTTTATATTACTAGGGACACTCTATGTCTATATATAAGATTGTAATAATATCTTAATATTTTATTTATATTAAAAATAAAATAATTTTTTTAATTTTTTTAATTTTTTTAATTATATAAAATATTTAAAATAAATATTTAATTTTAATAAATAATAATATATATTATTTTTAAATTTATTTTAAAAATATAAATTAATAATAAAATTGGACATATAAACACATAAAATATTTTAGTGTGTGAAATATTTTAAAAATATAAATTAATAATAAAATTCCACGTATGACCATGCGAAAATATTTTGGTATTGAATTAGGGAGATCCGTACACCATAAAAAAGCCGAATGAGTTTTGACACTGATGGGCTAGCTTTTTGGACCAGTAATATACATTTAAAATCAAAGGCCCATCCTCCACTTATAGGGCCACCTCATCATTTTATATATATATATATTAAAAAGATTTTAAGAAAAAATAAAAAAGTAAATACTTAAATTGATTCTTATTAAGACATTTCATACCAAAATATTAATCTCTCGCAAATTTTTAAAAATTTCCCTTATCAGAAAATTATTAATCTTTGTATTTTTAAGGGAGAAATTAGATGTATATATAATAAAATGTTTGATATTTTACTGATTATATCATAATAACATTTTTTATAAACTTATTTTTTAATACTTATGTTAATATTTTTATTAAAATTGACGACTGAAATTTGTTTCACAAGAATAATTATTGAAAAAATTTAGAATAATAAAATTTGGTTGGAAACTGAATACTTATTATTAAAAATTATCTGCTATAATGAAAGATGACATGAACCAGAATAAAATATGAGAATATTATATTATTTTTTATATTAATCAAATTTGGTCAAATGTTAATTAAACATAAACATATTTTCAAAAGCCATTAATATACTCTGACGTTAAACATGGTTTAAATTAAAGGACCCCCTAACCACACGTTGGTATAGTCTAGAATCGGACGGGGTATGTAGGAAGTAGGAACTAGGACGTATTGATTTTTTTTTTTTTTTCTTTCTCAGCTTCATTGTACCATGTCAGTGTTATATTATACATAACAAACGAAATAAATTCACTTTAATGAACTAAACAAATAGACCTTAAGGGACCAGCTAATTGAAGTAATTAATTAACCACGTTGGTAGTCTAGAAATTAGGTTTTCTTTTTAACGTTATTATATTTTCCACGTATAGGATATATTAATTTTCTGTTGTTTTCCGTTGTATAACGAATTAGAAGGGATTATAATTTGCTACAATAGTCACATTATTGAATGATTTGATTATTATGTAAGGATCCATGTGTAGATAGATAGATACCAACACATATCTAATTATCTTATCTTATACAAGATATATAAATGGTTGAGTTAAAACAGATTTTGATATCCAAACCACATGAATTCAAAAGATATGTGTGTATGCTAATTGGCATTCTCAAATTAAACAACAATATATGTCATTCAAGTGTGAGGAGTAATAGAGGACACTTTGCATTTTTTTTTAATTATTATTCTGATAATTGATTTTGCACCATGATCCAATGAAATTAAAGCTACACAAAAGAGTTCAAGTATTGATTATACAGGGAAAATTAAGGTTCCATAACCAGCCATATTGTTATAATGTTATATATTTTGCATCACCAATTGAAAAACTTGAAACGGCTATAGCTTAGTATTACTAAAAATATTAAAAGCTAATTTTTTGTTTTCCACGTTATTTTCAAATCTGGAAAGTCGAGGAATAATCCACCGCATAAAGAGCGAGGGAGTATATATATATATATATATATATATAGAATTGGACAACCCAAATTTTAGATTTCAGAGCACATGCCCACACCGAGAGGGAGTATTTTGAACCAGTAATAATTTTTTTTTCATAACCCCAGTCATCATTGTCAAATAAAGAAAAAAAAATGTTTCCCGGCTACTACAACCACTCATCATATCCAACATTTTATGGGACAAAAATACGGAAAAATGCCTTTAACAACATGGGCTAGGCCTGCTGAAAAACAAACATCTAAAGCAGTAATAACTAATAACTATGCTTAATTACCAAAATAAAAGTAATGACTATGCTTTCCCAGTTATTACATAAAAAAAAAAAAAACTGTGCTTTTCCAGTGGGCTATTTTCCACTTTACAAATACCGACAAAAAAGGATGCTTTCCCAGCAATACCAAGAAAAAAAAATAACGGAAATCGAGTAGAAGCCTTAGCTAAATCGGCAATGATCTTGTCAGGTGAGTGACCACATCTTGTTCGATATTTGGCGGAGATCAAGTAGTGAATATATAAGAATTAATTATATTGTGTTTGGGAGAGAGATTGAAAGTGAGATTGAAAAATTGAGAGCATCTTTAATGTTAGTATTAATTTTAATTTTACTTTGGGTCCTATAAGATGCCACATGAGAATTTATATGACATATATGATTTGATACTAAAGTGAAATTTGTTACTCCAATGTTTAGTCTCAATTTAATTTATATTTCATTTAAATTTTAAAAGTTTAATAAAAATAATTATATACATGACAATATTTTATTGATTTTGTTGAAGATGATATGATTTCATTTTAGTAATACCTGTATCACTTTTTCTCTTTCTTCTAATGCATAATACCATATCAAATTAGTTCATTTTTCTTTTCAAAAAAATTGATATTTAAAAAGTGCTCTATTGGAGATGCTTTAAAAGTGAGAGACTAGACTGAATTAAATATGTTATTGTATAAAAGTCAAATTAAGTTGATAAAGAAAGAACAAAGATTAATATTAAAAACTTTAATGTTAAGGGATGATATTTAAATAAAAAAAAGTTATTAAAGTTTCAATTCCAATCTCAGTTGCTAGTCTCTACTATCAGGAAGGGGAGGTTCGATAGTGAATGAGAGAGAAAGGGGCCAAGGTGTGAGAAGGGCATATTGTAAAATTGAAAAGGTGAAATGAGGGTAATTTTGGAAGTAAATGTTATTAAAGTTTTAATTTCAGTCTCAATCTTTCAGTTCTCACCATTTGGAGGTACTGAAAATACTGAAATTTTGGGGACTGAGACTGAAATTTTAGTTCCAGTCTCTATCCACCAAATATAATATTGAGTTTCAGTCCCCCAGTCTTAGTCCCAATCCCTAAAAACAAACGCTATCTAGAAATACTGAAAATACTGAAATTTTGAGGACTGTGATTAATTTCAATCTTTGTCTACCAAACATAATACTGAGTCACAATCTTATTACTCATAATCAAATGCTACCTTATGGTATATGAAAATTAAGTTCTAAATAATGTCCTTTTTTAGCATCCCATTTTTGCTCGTTTGGTGCTTCATTCTGGAATAGGTTAGTTACTGCTTGCTACATACAAAGTGTTCATTCGAAAGGAACAATGGTGATGACGAGTTAAGTTATGCAGATCGCAATCAGCAAGTAGTTTTTAATTAAGCTGTATTTTTTTCGATAATGATACTTAGCAGCAAAACATATCATATCATATCAATTGCAGATCTTATTCTTTATTCATATTTATTTGACCAACTTTTTTAGGTTCTTTCATTTATTTATTTATTGCGTAACATCTTTGTTATCAATAATGCCAATTTGATTGGTTCAAAGCATGATATATATATCAAACACAAATCTCTGCCAAACTAAAAACAGAACAATTAATACAAGTTGACCTTAATTATGTGCAACAATACTTCAGATCTTGTCCATAATCGGATATAAGTTCGATAAGGACGAGATTATGTGGGGGATACAAATACATAAGACGAATATAAATCAGATATTACAGAATTGGAATATGTCAGACACGTGAAAATACCAAATAAAAAGAAAATTGAATAGAGCAATGCCAGGGACCAAAGTGTTAATACTACAGCATATCAAAGGAGACAAGTGTTGCAGATTTGAAGACAAACACAGCATCTTTGGCCCCACGAATTGTCAATTACACCTAAGATTCCTGTTCTTTCTTTTTGACATGAGATTATATAGAGAGATTTTGCCCCAATGAGATTCCCCCCCTCTCTCATAATTGAGAAAAAAGTTTCTCTGATAATTATTATTATTATCAATATTATTACAAGATTACATCATCAATGCACATTTTTTTAGATGCTTGGATTTTCCTAGAAGTTACAACAACTTTTGCAGAAATAATAAGTTACTACTCTCTGGGATCTAAGTTACCATTACCAACCAGAAACTAATAGACTTTTTCGAAATTTTCCTAAGATAAAAAGAGAGAAATATTAAGAGATACACAGATGAAATACGTGTAGAAACATTTAATATATTATATTTTATATTTTATATTTTTCAAGTAGCAGTTTTATTGGTAGACCAGAACTTACTAAGCATTCTTTTGGGTTGAGTAGGAAGAGCACAAAAGGACTTAAATCTAGAGTTTCTACCAATTTCATCATCATTGGCCAAGTCATTTTCATCCAAATCATCTTCATAGTCTTCAGCTAGCTTCATCCTCAGAGTTGTTGAAGACTTTGATTTTGGTGATGACTTGAAGGCAGAAACGCTCCAATTATTCTCACCACCATGAATGCTTGTGGTAGAGCTTAACTTTGGTGCTGCTGCTGCATGCTTTGAAGGGTCAATTATTCCATGTGCTTTTAGTAAGGCCTTGATGTTGCCCGGCAAGTCGGCGGCCGTGGTGACTTTGGCACCGCCGCCGCTGCCGGCTGCGGCTGCTCTGGCTTGCTCAAAGAAGAGAACTTGGACAACAACCCTTAGAGGAAGTAGCTCATTCTGTGCTGCATGCATGCAAGCTTCCATGGATAGTTTCTTGCAGTCTAGGATTCGACATATCCTCTTCCTTTCACTCTTGTCGAGTTCTGGATGAGCCTGAATGTTTCAGATCAAAGTAATATGAATAAGGCATTCTCAAAAAACCAGAAATACTAGTAAACTACCATTTTCAATCCAGAAAAAATTGAATATATACAATTCTAACTATAAAAAATGTAAATTAACTTAATAATTGCATTATGTTAGTCTCTGACACTCTTTCTGTTAAAATAACCATAACACTATAAAAAAGGTGTAGGGACTAATATGATACAATTTTTTTAATATGAAAAGTCATATCAGTGCAATTGAAAAGTTGAAGACTAATTCGGTATAATTCGAAAAAATCAAAATGAGGTTTAATTCGTCCTTGAATAAACTTAATCTATTATAGATATTAAGATAATTTATAAGATTATTATTTAAGTGTTTTATAATTAGATATGATAATTTAGTGTAACATTTTGGTGGTTAACTGGTAGGGTTTTACCGAACAGAAATTGAAGCACTAGTGGTCAAAATTCTTGTGATGGAAAATTGGGAATTGAGGAAGTGTCACAAATCAAATCAATCATGTGATGTACTGAAACAACATGCATCCCCTGTAACCTTTCTGCCTATTAATTGGACAAACTACTAGCATTGTAGCAACATGATGTAAATCTGAGGCACAAAGTTTTTGTTCATATTTTTTAGCCAAATGAAGCCAGAAACAAACACCTGAATGTGTACATCAGAGTCAGAAGAACGTGGACACATTATTCAGGCTGAATTTCTAGTGGGTCAGATTACACCTAACAGCCAATAAATGCTGAATAAGACAAGATTTTAAGGTCAAGATAGTTGGTTATCCACTAATTCTGTCCCACATCATAAACTTTGAAAGTGAAATCTCAAGCATGTTCATTCCAATTTCTTGATAGAAATAAAAATGCAGTAATTTGTAAAAAGAAGAAGAAAAAAAAAAAGAATAAGTCATTGCAATATTTACCTTGAGATAAATGTCAATAGCTCTGTAGAGATCATCATGGTCAGTTCTTGCAAAATCTGGAATTATTTCAGCAAGGGAAATGAATTTTGACAATGGAAAATTCACATCCCTTGAAACTTCCTGAAGGTACCTATCAACAAGCTTTGCAACCTTAAGCTTTGAGCTGTGAGATGCCGAAGAAGACCTCCTACTCTCCTGAAACTCGCAGTTAATGTTCTCCGCGGAACGCGACCGCCTCCGTTCGAAGGCGAGCCGCAACCGCGGAGGACTAGTCGGAGGACTCTGCCCCTGCGACATAAACTGCTCCAATATGGTAATCACCAAGTCAACATCATAGAGCGTGTCATTTTCGTAGGACAGTGAAGGTATTAACAGATCATTCACCGTTGCTTCCTCCAACTGAAGTGCTACTTTCTTCGCCAACTCAATCTTGGAAGAACACGAAGCGTTCAGAATATTCGAAGCCTTCAATAGCTTCGAAACGAAGCTACAAGAAACAGCTCCTTTCTCCACCGGAATCAAGCTCACTATTGACTCCAGAAGGAGCCTGTGCTTCGAGGTTAACTCGCTTGACGAGTCAGAGCCAGAGCTGGAGCCAGAGTCAGAGGTTGAAATCTGTTTCTTGGTAACATTAAGCAACCATCTTGATGCATAGACTTTCAATGCATCTCCGATGAGATTCGACGGAATCTTTTCGCCGCTGCCGGATTTAATCGCTATCATCGTCCTCCAGTAAAGGTCTATGCTCAATTCAGCTAAATCGTCCGCCCACCATCCCTTACTAGAAGCTTCTTTCCGCCGCATGCTTTCGCAAGAAAGCTCAACCTCATCTTGATCCCTCATGGCCTTTCTTGAATGACTGCTATTCGAGAGGCTCACTCTTTCTGGATGGCTGAGAACCTTGGAGGCGATGGCCTCGATGCACCTTGCAGTTATTCCCAAATCTTCGGACCACAATGGCAGAGCCTTTGTGGTCTGAAGCGCCACGATGGAGTCCTTCCATCCGCGGAGGATGCACGAGTTGAAGAACACCTCAAGCTTGTGGATCAAGTTTCCTTTCTCTACCTCCTCTGTCATCTGAAGATACTCCGCGGCGCATCTCGTGAAAACAATGTTGTAAGCGCTTAGAGTTATGGTGATTCCGTAGCAGAACTTTGCGCAGAGCTCGAATGCCTCCGCCCCGCCGGGGAATTCCGGTAGCTGAATAATTTGGTGCTGAGATGGAGAGTCAAGGGACTCAGAGCATAGCTTTTGAAGCCGCAAGCATTTCGACAGTAACGGAAACTGTAAAAAGAAAAAATAATTAAAATTTCACATCCGTGATGGATTATTCCTTAACACGACGGAAAAAAAAATATGAACGAAGATATACTAAATATAAATATACCTTGTGAAGAAGATATCTACTTCCTTTAACTTGAATTATGAGGTCACTGGAAACTTCAGAAGAAACTGACCTGAGAAAAAGAATAATAATAGCAAGGAAGTATGGTTTAGAAACATGATAATCTGAAGAGAGAAAGAAAGAAGGAAGAAATTTAATTTGATGCTTTGTTGTATATACCTAACTTCTTCTGAAGTGTAGAAAGTATCAGGACGAGAACCTAGTTTCATGAACTTCATGGCTGCCACAATTTTTGCTCCTTCTTTAATTGGTCTTCTAAATCATGTGCTAGCAATTAGCATAGTTCAGTGATTCACTCAGCTGGGAAAAAAAAAAAAAAAAGAAAGGAAAAAGAAGAAAGCTGCAAGGTTGAGGAGATTTTTGCTTTGTTATATATTTTGCTGTAATAGATTTTCCCGCTAAGCAAGATCAAAGTACTAAAGTAGTAGATATTGGATACTGAACCGACAATCCTCACAGCGTGTCAGAGACTCACAGGCCTTAATTCAATAAACTTCACGAACTCTCAAAAATATTAATAAAGAACAAAAAGGACGAGAAGAAGAGGAGAAAGAAAAAAAAAATATATATATGTAGTAATATAAGGTGGAGAGAAGTTCCAAGACCAAGAGGGAAGGAAAAATCAAGAGGTTATGGACTTATGGTTATGTACTTATGTTTGTGTGAGAAAGAAAAGAAAAAAAAGAGAAAAATAAAAAGAAAAAGAAAGAAACTATATAGCTATATAGTGTAAATACTAAATACTAAATAGGTAGGATTATTGATGATGATGGCACAAATATTTTTGGGTCAATTGAAAAAGAAACAAAGATGGAATTCACAATCACGAACGATACTATGTCCTTTATTTCAGACAAATAGTTTGATTATTGTATTTGTACCCCATAATTGATAAGATAAATGGCTTTTGACATATTTAAACAGAAAGAGGATCTTAAGAGAAGTGCAGTCTCGTAAAACTTTCAGCCTGAGACATGCCACATTCACACGGAGTTAACTACGCTAGCCATGTGGTAAATTAATTAACTCTGTTATTATTTCAACAACGCCAAACACGGTCATCAACCAACAACTTCTTGAGGTTTAAGTGTGAGTGGTAGGGCCGTTAAAATGGGTCAAATTTGTCGAGTCAGCCTCTTTATCTGTCTAAATAGGTGGGCTATTATCTCTGAGCCTGAACTGTTTAAAATTCGAGTTAAATGGGTTAGCCTACGGATTGATCTGTTTATTTAATTTATTTTTGAATTTTTAAAAAAAAAACACTTTTTTTTTATATTTTTTTTATTCGATTCGAAAACCCGATTCATCAAGTAAAAACTTTTGTTTTTTCTAAGATTTTTTTTTGCTAAAAAAATTTTTTTTTGTCAAAAATAATTTTTTAAAGTTAAACATTAAATTTTTTTAAAAAATTAATAATTAATTAAACGGGCCAGCCGTTTATCCGTCGAGCTGGCAATAAATGGGCCGGGCTGAAAATTCTAGCCGGTATAAAATCAGGCTTAAACGAGCTAGCCCACATTGAAGGAAAAAAAAATGAGGAGTTTATAAGATGAGAGACTCATTTACTTAACACGGTTTTGAGTTGGATGTGGTGTCTTCTCATCTTATGTTCCTCCCGAAAGGTCTCCCCGACGATTTTGCTCCCTACGATGACCCAACAAGTGGTATCAAAGTCGATGGTTGATCGGTCTGGTTTTAAGGAGTATTTATTCGAAGTATCGAAAGACTTCTCGGCAAAGGTGGTCCGAGCGGCGTGTCCTGCGATATTGTGCAGCGTTGTGATGGATGAATACTCGAAATGTGATGAAGGAGCTAAACGAGGGGAGTTGAATGTGCTTAATGTGGAGACTCACACTTGAAGGAGAGATTGTTGAGATTCAAGTGTGAGTGAGCACTAAAGTTAGTCCCACATTGAAGGAAATAAAGAGAAGTGAGGAATTTATAAGATGAGAGACTCATTTATTTAACACCTTAAGGTTTTGAGTTGGATGTGGTGTCTTCTTATCTTATGTTCCCTCGAAAGGTTTCCCTGACAGTTTTGCTTTCCATGGTGACCCAACACAGCTATGATAAAAAAAATGATAAAATAGGTAGAAATAGAAATAAGAGCATTTTAAACTTTTCAACCGTTCGTGGAGAGAAAGTACAAAAGATTCAAAAATAAAGTTAAACAAAAAAATAAAATTATACGCATAACTAAAATTAATAAGACAAAAATACTGAATATCGCATTCATAAGTCATAGTCTTCGACTCTTCGTAGCCATCATGGTCCTCATTGTTTGCATAGTAGGTTCGAGGGGAGTAAGAATCTTGGAAAGCTAGGTGGTGGATCGCTGGAAAGAAGGAAGGAAGAAGAAGGAGGCAGCTGAACACCACTAGACGAGCCACTATACATGAATTGTGTAATGCTATAGATGTGGCCAAATGAGCTCTTCATCTCAGCAATGCGTCAATGGTCTTTTACTGCTGCCTTTGATGAGTTAGCCTCCACTCATCATGCTTTACATGTATAGTAGAATGCCTCTAGCATAGCATATCTCAATCTCTGCTAGGTCTGCTGCTTTGCCTATCGTATAAGTTCTCTGTTGAGTAGAGTGACATGCTCCCTCGTGTTTGAACCACTATCAGTAGGACTTAAGGTTCCTCCATCATTGAAGCAATGCATGGTGTCGGTATTGATGTGCCCATGACATGCTTTCGCTCATCCCCCCTCCCCCAACCCCACACACCCAAACCTCATCCTCTGAAACAGGAGACAATTCTGATGATTTTGCATGGACTTAGGTGGCATGGTCCTCCTCGGCCTTAGTCGCTACCTCCTCAAAATGTCTCACTGCATAAGTCTAATTAAACAATAATAATCATCATTTAAATAATGTGGGTGTAAATTGAAAATTTAATTAGTGAAACTCACACTAGTCTCCATAGAGCAACGATCGATCTACTTCTACGATCCGTCTTCCTCTTGTGGACTCACTTGAAGAGCTTGCTCTTGGGAGGCGAGCGACTCATCTCTCTCTCCTCTAAAATGACAATAGCATATGTAACAACATAGTTAATTTAAATATTAATATGAAAATAAAGGTAAGAATTATAAAATTAACCATACCATTTGCTTTAGCATAACATTGTAGCCTTTGTCCGACTACAATCGCCGTGGCCAATACATCTATAATTGAGTAAGAATGTTTACAAGAATGTTGTTCGGAAAACCAATATTTCGGGGGCTCCTTTGCAATGGATGTCGGAGAACATCTCCCGTAGGCGGTTTGACTATCCTGGTACCCCAAGCATCGTGCATATACTACTCATAATGGTGTCAAAACATAAATTGTTGCTGCAATATATAAAAACAATGACATTGTAAATTTATAGTCGAGAAAAACCACTACTTACTCTAAATAGATAGGTGACAATTATGACTTTTAATGCCATTGAGGCTCTCATCATCTCACGGGTCACATTAGAACACCTGCTTAGGTTTGGGATATCCGCAAAAAATCCTCAACTCTTGCAACAATTGATAAAAATTTCGTCATTTCTAACATAACACATAGATTGCCTTTGGCTTGAACCACCTTCTATCCCCCAAGACACTAGTTCATAGACCTCTTGATAAATTTGAAAGATTTGGCTAAGTTGGACTTACCCTTATTGTGGTTTTTAGCCCGATCACAATCTTAAATCGTGTGAATGATATTATCAAATACGTTTTCTTCAACATGTATCATGTCGAGTATTCTAAGAAATCAACACATGAAATTGATGATGTTGCGAACTATCATTAGTGCCAAAAAGTGTCAAATTTTATAGACGATTAGATTGTTAATAAAAGTTGTTCGTCAAGAATTATAATTTTTCCCCAGTTTTTCCAATGCCTCAACCTTTTACCGAGAGTTTGGCGTTGAATAACTAGCTATAGTGTATTTTTGTGTTTTTTTTCTCGTAATAATTTTTTAACAGACAAAGAGTTAGATAAATTTATATTAAAAATATTTTTTTTGTTTATTTCTATATTTGTCTCTTCTTCAATTTCCTCATCATTATATTTTTTTTCTTCCAAAAGATAAGTAATTTCATTTCATCAAATAAAAGAGATACAGAGTCCAATTGAAGGACATAGAAAAATATTGAGAAGAAGAACTTATAGATTGTCAAGAAGGAAGAGAGTCTGCATTCGTGTGCATTTCTCGATGAGTTTTGAAGGCCAATATGACTATGAGCGAAGAAGAAGACTTTTGGGCTTCAAAGATTCCAAGCTTTCAAGCTTTCCATAAGCACCAATAGAGGCAAACAATGGAAATTATTTCCATGCAAGAGAAATTCCCCAAGAGAAGCCATTAGGATCAACAAAATTGAAACTAGCTATTATAGTCTTTGATCTAAATTTCTAATCAATAACATAGGTTTAATTTTTAGTTTAACATAGTAAACCAACTGAGGAGAGTGAGATTGATACATTCCTTTGAGGTTGTGGTCTATCAAGAGTCTCCTCAAACTCTGACAATTTTACGAGAAGAATCTCATGGAGCTTGGGGTGCCATTGAATGGCTGACACCCTCCATCATCCCAGGTTCCATCTCAAGAAAAGAAAATTAAAAATAAAAATAACAAACGTTGACCACGATAGCACAGGAATAACGTTAAGAAAAAACTCTAACATAGGACAGAAATCCTATTAGGACATTTTTGGAGAAATCCTAACAAAGCCAAAAAAGAAATCCTTATCATATTTTTGTATTTATATTATTTGAGACTATTATATTACATGAACTTACAAATTGGTTAAAAATGAATCTTTTCCAGCTGTATGAAAAACTCAAACAGGTATTCTTGTACTATATGTTGGTGTCCAAGTGTGAGTAAGTACTAAAGTTAGTCCCACATTGAAGGAAACAAAGAAAAGTGAGGAGTTTATAAGATGACAGACCCATTTACTTGACACCTTAAGGTTTTGAGTTGGATATGGTGTTTTCTCATCTTGTATTCCCTCACTTGGTTCCTCCCCGAAAAGTCTCCCCGATGATTTTGCTCCCCACGGTGGCCCAACAAGTGGTATTAGAGCTGATGGTTGATCGATCTGGTTTTAAGGAATATTTATGAGAAGCATCGAAAGTCCTCTCGACAAGGTGGTTCGAGTGGCGAGTCCCGCGGTGTTGTGCGGCGATGTGATGGACAAATACTCGAATGTGGTGAAGGAGCTAAGAAAGAGGGAGAGTTGAATGTCCTCAATGTGGAGACTCACACTTGAGGGGGAGATTGTTGATGTCCAAGTGTGAGTGGGTACGAAAGTTAGTCCTACATTGAAGGAAACAAAGAGAAGTGAGGAGTTTAGAAGATGACAGACCCATATACTTGACACCTTAAGGTTTTGAGTTGGATGTGGTGTCTTCTCATCTTATGTTCCCTCACTTGGTTCCTCCTCGAAAAGTCTCTCCGACGATTTTGCTCCCCACGGTGGCCCAACAAGTATTGTTGGGTTTGGATGAAAATAATGTGTATAAGAAATCCCACATCGCTTGATGTAAGAAGTGTGGATGGGTCTTTATGTTATAAATAGAAACTTAAGTTGAGGGTTTTAAGTGCACCAAGTCAATACACATTGTATGACTTTTAAATTCCTTCTATGCTTTAGAGTTCTTTTCTTGTAAGAGTGTGGAGGGTGTAATCATTGGAAGTGTGGGAGTGCTTAGTGCCGGAGTAGAAAATATTGGAAGGATGTAATATTTTACATAATATTTTCTTGATTGTCGTTTGGCAACAGCCGTGGTTTTTTCCATGTTTTTGGGTTTTTCACGTTAATTCTCTTGTGTTGTGATTGCGTTATTATTCTTTCCATTTTCTCTATTCTAATTCTCCATGGAGCATGGTTGCGATGCCCAACAAGTGGTATCAGAGCTATGATTCGGTGGATGTAAATTTTTAGTATGCTCTGTGGTTGCAGTTTTGTCTGATCTTCCACATCATAAAAGAGTTATCATGTGTAGTGTTGGAGAATTGTTCGTGGTAGCTTGGTTATTGTTGTGTTGCTGCAATGACACCTGTTTCAAGTGTTATTAAGTTGATATAGAGAAATTGGACGGAAAGATGTTCTTTGGCTTGTGGCAAGTTTAAGTCAAGAATGTATTAATACAATCGGGGTTACACAAGATGCGGAAAGTCTGGGCATATTGTCCGGGTGGAGCAAGTTCGGCAACAGGTTCCGAAGTCGCTGACGTAGCCTCTCTAGTTGAGAGATATGATGATATTCTCTGAAAGCTTGAGAAATGTATCCTCATGGTAGGTCCGCAATGCCATAGAAGAGGATGAGTTGTTAGCGGGTCTACAATTACACATGGGCATTAATTGGCAGTTGATGCAAGTTGTATGATGGTGGAGTTATGTCGATGGCTGAGGAACTTCCAAGGAAAGCCAACATGGAAGCAACACCATAAAATCTCAGTTCGACATGTGTCGAGAAAATTCTTAGAATTGACTAATTCTAAGTGGATCCACTTTTTATGGTGGAGTGTGATAGCTATTGAATTATGATTGTCGATGTTGACAATGTCATTATTTTCAATCAAGGTAGAGATTGTTGTATAAGAAGTCTCACATCACTTGATGTAAAAAGTGTGTGTGGATCTTTATGTTATAAATAGAGGTTTAAGTTGATGATTTTAAATACACCAAGTTAATACACATTATATGACTTTTAAATTCCTTCTATGCTTTAGAGTTTTTTTCTTGTAAGAGTGTAGAGGGTGTAGTCATTAATATGGGAGTGCTTGATATCAGAATAAAAAATATTAGAAAAATATAATACTTTACATAATATTTTATTAATTATCGTTTGGTAACTGCCGTTATTTTTTTTCTATTTTTAAATTTTAACGTTAATTTTCTTGTATTATTATTCTTTTCTATTTCTCTATTTTAATTCTCATTTGATAGTCGCGATGGCCACCATTATGAATTTTTACCCCTATATATATGTCAACCGTTCCTGCAAAACAATGAAGAGATATGTTAAGAATCATATTCCAATAATGGAAATATAATCTAATAAAATAAGGAGTGGGTTTGGAGTACGTACGTAGTCCAGTAATGAGATTTATTTACAACCATTGGTAAGAGCATATCTCCATATAGATATTCCCCCCAATACAGAAACCGCCAATTATACATTGAAGAAATGGACCAGAGAGAACCGTGTAACTTTCTTTTTTCCCCTTCTTGATCTTAGCTTTTGTTATTTGGTGATTATTATTTTTCTGGTTTGCCACCATAACTTCGTTTTTTCTGGATAAGAATCGATTTGTCGTAGACAAAAAATCTGTTTAAAAATTTATTATTGCTCAATAAATGGTAAAACTTTTTTTTTCCTAAGAAAAGGTTCGAAACAGTGCGATATGAGCTATAATTTATAGACAAATCATGAAAATTTATTTAATATAATTTAATATATTTAATTAAGTTATTCAATTTAAAAACATTTCTTCGTGAATAGCATCTTTTTACTTAATTGGAAGAAGAATATGAACATGATGTTGGCGTTATTTCCTTTGCCAACTATGGAGACATGCCATTGACAGCGTGCAATTCTAGAGGCAACCCTCGGCCTCACGTGCTTTGCAGTTTACACCAGTGCATCATTTCTGCAATTATATTTCCTCCTTGCATTTTTTTTTTTTAAGTTGTTAATCACTTTAAATAAAATTTATTACTCTAATATTTCCAAAATTTTTAATAGAAAAATTAATTTTTTTTATTAATATCAGTTTATTTTATAATTTTATATTTTAAATTTTTTTTAAGAATAATAATTTTTATAATTAGAAAATAGATAATATCAATTTAATTAAATCTTTTTATACTTTTCTTTCTTATACTTTTAATATATACGTATTTAAGTATTTTCTTGTTCAAGTGAATTATTTATGCTACATACATATTTCTTTTAATTCAACAAACCTTTTATATAGATAAATAATTAATTATAAAATACGTCTCAGTATGTAGTTGGTCCCATAAGTTTAATTAATCAATTTTTCATCCCGTACGGTAGATTATTTTAGTCAAACGTTATTTAATTCCTTTCATGCACAAGATTGTACATCACTCATCCCGTACGGTACATTATTTTAGTCAAGTTAACAGTATTTAATTTATTCTATACATAACATTTTTTTTTAACAATTTTTATACTTAATATTATATATCACATTTCTTTTTAACAATTTTTATACTTAATATTATATATCACACTTTTTTTTTTGGACCTGATATCACATTTTTTTAATAGACTTCATTTTATCTCTTGATCCAATTCATGAGAAGAGTACGATAAATCTCTTATATTGTGTTTTTACACAAGATTTTATTCAATAAAGTTACACTCTTCAATTACGAATGGTAGAAATTCTCGATGATGGTTGCATCATTCCATAATCTTACAAGTAAATAAAAATAAAAATTATTGATATTTAGTTTTTTCAATTTTAAAAAATCATTAATTATTGCCAGTCAATTTTGAAATTTTGCTTCTTGTTGGACTTTGTGAGTAAAACCAAGTTGTTTGGCGATTGGCCCCTTAAATGCTGGTCTAATAGTGATGTGTGATTAGGCAAAGTGAAGCATGAGCCATGAAGCATATCTTTGTGGTGGTGCCAGTCCAGAAAAAGAAAAAAGCTTGGTGTTGGTGGAAAATTAAATTAATGTTTTCTTGGTTGTTGGGAGAAATTATTGTATGTATTGTTTATATATGAACCACTTAAACAAATAGTATTTTATGTTTTAATAAAATAAATTTTTCAATAAAAATTTAGCCAATATATATCCTAATATAGTCTTTATTTGCAATGACTAGGACGACTATTTATTACTATTTAATATTATATTTGACGGTAAAAAATTGAAATTAAAATTTCGATTTTAGAACAAAATTTCAATACTGAAGACACATGAGACAAAAATTACTTAAAGCGGGACTAAAAATATTTATTTTAAAAAATATACTCATTCAACTTTTTAAATCTCTCGTAAATAGCGTTTGGTAAGATGGAATGAACTGGGAATGAGACTCAATATTGTATTTGTTGGATGGGAACTGAAAGTAAAATTTCAATCTCAGTCTCCAAAATTTTAATATTTTTAGTACTTCTAGTTTGGAGGGATTGGGTATTGAAATTGAAATTTTAATAATTTTTTTTTACTCAAATACCCTTACTCAATATTAAAGTTTCCAATATTAACCTTTGTTTTTTTACTATTGATTTAATTCAGTCTCTATTTCTAGTCTCTGACTCTCTGTCTCATAATAAATTTTAAATTAAACACAATAACAGATTTAATTCAGTCTCAATCCCAATCCCAGTCTCAGTCTATTCTTAAACATTACCTTAAGGTTATTATTAGTTAAAGAGCTTAATGAGAATAAGCAGAAAGAAACTAACAGGAAAATATAAGAAAAATACCTAAATGAGAATACTTTTTATAACCAATCAATAATTTATCTAAAATAATATTTATTTTTTTATTATTTTCATGTAAACCCATGTGTAATTAAACTTAAACACTTATATTTAGAATAAAAATAGTTTGTTCACACTAATATATATTACATATATAAATATAAATATAATATAATACACGTAGAGTAAAATCTATCCAAGTTCTCTGCGAGCAACAATAATTTCTTCTAGAACGGGAATAAATGGGTGGCTATTCAAACTTGCTCTACCTTGGATTCTACAAGGCAACGACTTTGTGATCGATATTTGTGGAAAATTTCTTTAAGTTTGAAGATGGTATATCAACTATATAAATTAAGAAACAATGAGATCAATGGGCGTGGGGCCTTAGCCTTCATTGACAGATATTATTAATGAATAACATACAAAAGGGGTGTGGTGAAGGATATCAGGTTTTAATTATTTAAGTAATTAATTAATTATAGATTATTTCATATATACTTTAATCAAATTGAGTATATAGAAGCTTTATCAAATTGCAAATTCTTCTAAAATCCTAGTGCATAAAAAAAGTCCATGATGGATTATTATTATCTATACAGAATAATATACATATGAATCATGTTAAATAGCTAATAGATTTGAAGTCAACATATAATTAATATGGAGAAAAAATCATTAAATTTGTAAATTATGAAAAGTGAAAATAAAATTATTGGCTGAAAAGTGTGGTAGTATAGTTAAGTAGCTATAAGTAGTTATAATTTTTTTATTTTATCTTTTATTTTTATTTATTAATTATTATTAAATTAAATTGAATTAAATGAATAATATTATATATTATAAATATATAATTATAAATGTTATTTACATAAAATTATAAATATTAAATTAAATATAATAATTTTAAATTATGACTACTTATAATTACTCTTAAAATAAAATGTTAATTGTCCAATCAATCAACATAAATTTATCTATTAGTTGAATAACTTAATGTCAAAATTTAAATTTTGTCTTACGTATACAATAGTTTATTAACGAGAGATATACCTTTAAATGAATTCAGATTCTTGTGAATTAATACTCGACGAGTCGGATTAAGATAATCCTAGAGAAAAATGTATGCAATCTATGCATCAAAATAATTGGACAACTTGTGCAATAATCTGATCTTTACCATTGCCAATAGGGCAAGGAAAGACTCTATATTTAATCAAACTCGTATTTTTCGGGCATGAACAATTAACATCTAGTAAGGAATTAATTAAGAGCAACAAGATTTCATAAATGAAAGGAGTTATTAGTACTAATAATACTATGCACTTAAAAGCTAGGAAGAGTAGTTGGCCACCAATTGTGTTGCCTAAAGCCAAAAAAATACAAAAATTAAAGGTGGGGATAGGAAGGGGACATTGCAAAACGGCACGACACGCTTGGAAGGTGTTGGTTCAATCAGTGTCCGGTTGATAGCCAGACCACATAGGCCGTCTTTGTGTTGTGTTGGATCCATCACTGCTACACATAAATGGTGCCTTTATTAATGGTGTTGGTTGGTTTTAATTTATGGTTATTAGGGGGATGGAGAAGAAGAAAATGCCTCTTCAATTTGGGCAATTGACTAATT
>JASCZI010091190.1:0-16134 GCA_036250425.1 Stylosanthes scabra | reverse complement strand
TATTATCTTTCTTTCTAATATGAATAAGGGTATTGGTATTAGGTAGTCTTAGTTTACTTCTTCATATATAAAGTCAGGTCTCCACTCAATTAGACTAGAATGAAATCCATCAATTGTATACATATTGATTAATTAATAGCCTAATCTAGTCATTTTCTAAAGCTAAGCATGCTCTGTGAATAACTTTGTATTTTATGTTTAATTGGACAATATTTATGATTTTCTTTTGCTATTGTATCCTTTAATTTTTAGTGTGCTGCTGACTTGTATTTTGATTATGTTACTCCCCCTATATTGTTGTGCTAATTAATTTTGGTTTTGTCAATGTCATTGAATTTAAAAATCTGTTATTTAAATGGTGTTGATGCTTAACGATTTTAGTTCATTTTGCTTTTGAAATTGGTTATATAAAGTGGTTTTGGACTCATCATTTGGAATGGTTATGCTTGGAGTTCTAGTGTTGTTTTTATTATGAAATTTGAAAATGAATAAATGTGACAATTTTTAGTGATGTTGAAATGTTGCTTTTCTTATGGTTGGGAGTAAAAATTTCAATAAGATTGAGATGGAATGTTTTTGCTTGGTTTAATGTACACAGGAATTTTAGATGTTGGAATGAAAGCAATTGGTGAAGGTAGTCTTTCCTTATTGCAATCGTTGGATGTATCCTACTCCTGCATTGACATAGTTTATGGTATTTTTTATTGACTTGCATACTCAAGGTCTAAATTCTCCATGCTTTTTTGGTAGATTAAGTATGCATTATTTGGTTCCCCTGTCTTAGTTTGTTTAGGCAAGTAACCTTGATGCTCACGGCTTAATTTCATTATTTCTATTTCATTAAGTGACATTAGTAGGTAAATCATTGTCATTGGAATTGTAATTTATAACAATATTTAAAGTTTCTAGGATGCTAATATATCTTGTTCTTCAAAAGAATCAATATAAATGTTAAACAGGTTCATTTTCTTGAGATATGTCAACATTTTGGTATGAAAATATATGTCAACATTGTAATTGTAATTTTAGGCATTTATTTTTTTCTTAAAAAAAAAAACTATAACGTTACCAACAAATTTTGAGGAGGAAAATTTCGCCGATAAATGCCAAAAAACTTTTAAGAAACCACTGGCAGCGGTTTAAGAAACTTATTTTCTCTTTAACACAGCAAAGTTTTATATAACTGATAATCTTTTCATTTTTTTATTTTAAAATGGTTTTAAATTTAATATATTCTATCATTTTAACTCTTATTGTGTTATTGGGATATATCATTTTTCATTTTTTTTCGTGAATATTACTAATTTTGATATTTTAAAATAAAAAATAATTAATAATTGTACGGAATGTATCTTCGAGGGGTTTTGGGATTACCGACGTAACCGGAGGTGCCAATATGGAAGGTTGGAGGTTTATGTAAAAAGTGGTTGTGCACTAGCAGAGCTTTGCCAAAGAAGGATTTGGGAGTTCTCCTAATGCAAGTAATGGGGTAGGGTTTAGAAGACGTACCTGGGGGGAGAGCTGATCTTCCCTTTATATACCCGTTGTGATTCCTATTATTTAGGGAGTAAATTCGTATGGGATCGTCGTTGATATGATTCGATCTCATGTGGATTTACCGAACGAGATTGTCAGGGGGCGAATTTGTACGAGATCATCATTGATATGATTTGATCTCGTGTGGACTCTTCTAATGCGGTCATGGGCCGTTTTGAGTATGGGCCATGGCCATTGAGTAGTGATCGGGTTTCAGGAGTCTTATCAGGGATTTGGGCCGCCCAGTCCCAATATCCAGAACAGTTGCCTCGAACTCATGAAGTCCGACATCCTGGGCTTTGGTGAGTTGTTCTTACCCCGATTATCAATGTTTAGTCGTTATGCCGTTTGATTCCTTTCGTTCCCTTTCGGCGGTGACCTGCGTCGTCCAGTCGAGTCAGCTTTTCTCGAAGCTTCCGGGAGACGATTAGTTAGCTTGATTTCATTGGTGACGTCAGCAAGCTTTGGGGATTGTGGGGAAGAGAGAGAGAGCACAATCTTCGGGTTTTGTGTTTTAATGATGTGTTTTAATTGCCCTTTCATTTACTGAAATGCCCTTTGTAATTGGGAGAAGTTTGGGGAAGGGGCACGATTTTTTCCTTTTTACCCTCCCCTTTAATTTCAAATAATTTTAAGGAAGGGGAATAACTTACATTTTTAGTTTTCTCCTCTCCACACTCTCTTCTTCTTCCGAAAGGTTTCCCTCTCCTCTGCTTCTTTCTCATTATTCCCTTTCTCAAGGACTCCAGCGGTTGCACATCCTTCCGTACTTCCAAGTATTTATCTCTGGCCATACTCATGCTTTTGTTTTTGAACGTAGTTTTGCCTTTCAATGGTGGTTTAGATAGGATAGGCAATTCCGGTTGCCATGGCTTTTATTTGCTAGGTTAAGTAACTCTAACCGTTTCGATTCTCGGCCGTGTCTCCTATTTTCTGGGTTGATGGGTGCCAATGTTGGCCATTGCTTTTAGTTTTTCTTTCCTTTTTAACTTTCATTTTTCCTTCTGAGTTTTCTAAAAAAGAGGGGCCTTATGGTGTTCTTTTCCTTCTGAGTTTTCTAAAAAATGGCCGAGAACTCGCAAGGTGATCAGGCGGCGGCGGCGGTTCAGATACCGCGCGAATTGCCTTCTATTTATATATGGGTGACCAATGATGTGTTGGGCACGCCATCTCTGGAAAAGCAATACCTCGATGAGTTGAAGCTGACCGGGGTTTTGTTCGGCGGAGGCGATGAGGAGCGCCGGTATCGGGTGGAGGCCGCTCAGCGGGGGGAACGGGTGTGTTTCTTAAATCTCGATCACCCGACTGTCCCCCATTGGCTTTGGACGAACGAGGCGATGTTTACCGAGTTCGGAATGCGGGTTCCCTGTTCTGATTTTCAACAGCGTCTCCTCAATCGAGCTTCCGTGGCTCCGTCTCAGCTGCATCCGAATGCGTGGTCACCGATTCGCTGTTTCGAATAGGTGACCAAATTTTTGGAATTGCCTCAGGATCCTGAGGTTTTCCTATGTTTATTTAAGCTTTATTCTTCTAATAATTCCGGGAAAACGAAGAAGGGGTACATGTCGGTTCGTCCGGGGAAGGGAAGGAAGATTTTTGGTTTGTATGAAGATTCCTTTCACGACTTCAAGGGTCGTTACTTCAAGATCTTTCCAGTTGGGGACCATCGCCCCTTTTGGTTAAGTTTGGAGGGTGATGGCTTGTTCCCTCCGTATTGGAGCGATCAGGCCGGTTTTGACATCGTCCTTGTTACGTACCAGCGACTTAACGCCGATCAACGTGATACGGTCGACATCCTCCTCCACCTTTTTTCTAAAAATAATTTGGCTCCCAAATCTCTGTTGAGTAACCTGGGAGAGGCTCGAAGGGCTATTGGTAACTTTGTTTTGTATTCTATCTTGTTATCTGTTTTATGTTATCTTCTTGTTGTTTTGACCGAGTTTCTTCTTTTCTTCTTTTCCAGTGGAAATGGCCGGCAATAACGTGACTTTCTCCCGTCCTTGCAACCTCTTGCGGCCACCTCAGGCCGGAGCAACTTATCAAGCCAGAGTGGTGCCCGCTAGGTCTGGTCCTTCGTCTCTCAGTCGGGCCTCGACTTTGGCGATAATTCCGACATCTAGGAGTCATGCCATCCCGGAAGGGGGAGTTCCAGTGAGGCGGGGAAGTGCCATGATCATTTGGTTGATGTGTCGTCTCCAATTTGGGAGGAAGAGCTGCGTCAAACCTCTCCGAATAAACGTCCTGCCGATGAAGGCGTTGTTGGGTCGAAGAGGCCAAGGGTGTCTGAAGTAGGGGTGTCAAACAGGCTAGCCCGCCCTGCCTCGCAATGAAGGCCGCCATTAGGCGGGCCAGCCCGCCCCGCCCCGCCTATTATGGCGAGCCTGATATGCTACCCTGCCTCACCTAACAACTCCTCTTTTTTTTTTTTTTTCTCTTCTTCTAAATTTAGTTTCTAAAATTCAGATAGCATTCCAGTTTAAAATTATTAAAATTCACATCTCTAACAATCTAACATTCTTAAACATCACATATAATTTCATTAAGATTCTAAATTTAAATTTAGAATAAAAAACAAACACAACTTAAACATGTTCCATACTCTATATAAACATTTTCCATACTCCATAGCATAACAAATAATTTCACTAAGATTCTAAATTTAGATTTACAATCAAACATTCACAACTTAAACATTGTCCATACGCCATAGTATATAATTTCACCAAGTTTCTAATCAAACATACACAAAATAACATTTTAAAGACAAGCACAAATTCAAAATTCCAAAGTCAAATGTCGTCGTCGTCATCATCATCTTCTTCTAGATCAATAAAATCATTTGAACCAACTTCGGAAGAACAATCATCTCCATTTGGAATAAGTTCTGCTTCTCGTTGTTCATCTGCAAAATAAAGTAAACAAGTTTATCATGAAGTCTTTAGATAACATTGAATAAATTACAACGAACCAATAACTTGGAAATGATTTTTATACCAAATTCTTCATATCCAGTGATCCAATTTTGAGAGCGAATCACAGCTTCAACATGCTTTGGCAAAGATTTGTTTCTGTATCTATTCAAAATATGTGAACCAATGCTAAAGGCAGATTCAGAAGCCACAATAGTAATTGGAATACTCAACACATCTCGTGCCATGAGTGATAATGCTGGAAAACGTTGACTGTTGTCTTTTCACCATTGCAAAACATCTATGTCTGCATCATTGCAAATAAAGTTGCTTCATTCAGATACACATCTAGTTGGTTCTTACCACTTTTGACTTCAGCTTCTTGATTATGTGACATCAAATCCTTTACAATGAAAAAAATATAACATGTATGAAAATCAAATAACATATATATTATGTAACAAGCATATATGAATTATAACCTCTAAAAAAAACTTTAAACATGTTACCTTAATAAGCCGAATAGGAGCAGTGCTTGTAGAAGAAGAAGCAACTTGTGAAATTACTCTTGAACCTTGAGAAGCACCGACCGCAACTGTGGAAGAATTACGATCATAAACTCAAAGAGTTTGTACAACTTACTCTTCACCAACTCCACTTTGTCTTTAGCACCAACAAGATCAATTTCACCATAGCAATGAACCAAAGTATTGATTTTAAATCTAGGATCAAGGATTGCTCCAAATGCAAGAACAACACTATATTCATCCCAATATTTCTTAAACTTGACAAACATTTGTTTTCCCATCCTCCTTATAACCTCATCTTCATGATTCAAACTATTCATCAAAATCAGCTGAATTTGCCAAACTTGTAAAAAATACAAGTTAGCTGTTGGATAAGAAGTTCTAGACATCAAGTTTGTTATTTCATAAAATGGCAGCAAGAAATTACATATTCTTTCAACTCTTTTCCACTCATTTGATGAAGGACAATCATCCCTAATTCTAGAATCTTTTACTTTATACAACTCAAAAGCCTTCTTATAAGGAATAGCACTTGCAAGCATTGCATAACATGAATTCCACCTAGCAGGAACATCTGCAACCAATGCATTTGTATATTCAAGACCCTCAATATCTTCAAAACATTGCTTAAGTTTTACCAGTCTACTTTCAAATTTTTTCACATGCTTAAAAATTATCCTAATCTTATCCACTGCATCAACAACTAATTTTAACCCATCTTGCACGATCAGATTCAAAATATGAGCAGAACAACAAACATGAAAGAATTTACCATCACATAGCAACGAACCATGCACATCTAAAGTACTTCTCAAATGAGTTACACAAGTATCATTAGAAGATGCATTATCCAATGTAATTGAAAATATCTTTTTGTCAATTTTCCACTCACATAAAAGCGCAAATATTTTAGAAGACAACTCAAATCCTGTGTGAGGAGGTGGCATGTGGGAAAAACTAAGAATTTTACTCTGCAATTTCCAATTTACATCAACATAATGTGCAGTCAAGCATATAAACCCCTCATTGTTGTAAGATGTCCAAAGATCAGATGTTAAACAAATCCTATTTGGAATGGCAGGTATATTCTTTTTAAGCCTTGCATGTTCTCTCTTATAAACTTTCAATATGTCAGTTAATACTGTGTTCCTACTAGGAAGCCTTAAAGTTGGACTTATATAGTTTATCCACCGCTTAAAGAACCTATTACTAGCCATATTAAATGGCTGACCCGCATGAACAACATAAGATGCAAATATATCTCTAGAAACCTTTGGATCAATCTTAAGCCCCCCTAATTTATTTTGCATTTCTTGTATGGTTTGACTAATATCCTCATGCTTAATGTGAGTACAAACATCAAGATGTCGTTTTATAGAAGATGTGCCATATCGCTTACCTCCAGCTTTAAAAACTTTCTTGCATCCCTTGCACTCAGCCAGGTCTACTCCATCTTTATCTTTGCCCAATTTTTTGAAAAAGTTCCAAACATCAAATGTTAATGGTCTGACCTTTTTCGCACTAGTTTCATCTACCTCAACTTGAGACTCAAATTCAGTAAGTATTGGCAGAATCTTTGACTGTGGTTTCAGACTTTATTTTTGCCAATATAGCTACAAACAACAACACATAATTAAACTCACATATATGCTGCACAATTACCATCATATAAGTATTTACGGGTAACATTAATTTAGTAAAATTGTATCAATTCTATATCCTTAAGCTAAGACCAGAATAGTAGTATACATTATACATCAATTTCGAATATAAATCAATTACAATCATATAAGTATTTGGACTCATAACAATAATAATCTTCAAAGTCATAATAATAACAATCAGTAAGATAGTACCCATGTCAGCAAGTTAATAATAATAATAAGATGTGCAAGACTGCAAGTTTTTCATTTTTTAAAGCAATTCTTTCTAATAAGGATGGCTCCAACATATACAGTTATACACAACACTACTTAATTTCTATCAGATTCCATGAAATAAGGCAACATCAAAAATAGAGAATTGCATGTAATATAGGATTCTAATTTTAATGTAATATACCAGAACCAAATTAGACATGCTTTCAACTTTTTGGTACCGAAATCAGTAAGAGCTTTTTTTTCTTGTCATCAATATTTGGAAAGGGAAGTAGGGAACATTCATGTGGAAGATTATTTTGGAACCTCAGATTCTGATTATCTTGGCAATAATCATAAACCAGAATAATAATAATACCACCTATGACACAACTAATGATTCATTTAGGGAAAAATAAAAAAGATAAGGAAATACACACCTGCGAAACTGCTGAGACATAGAAGATATCGACAAGGAAGGCGATGTCATCGGCGGCGGAGGCAGGAGCAAGTGTGATGACCGATTCTGAGTTCCGACGCGGCGCGAGCAAGGGAGTGGGGACTGGTGACTGACGCAGTCTCGGAGAGTGACAAGAGGAGCCACCGCTGATGGGAAAGGCAATAGCTCTGGCGACGGCCTGAGCGGCGGCAACGAGTGAGTGGGGAGCCGTGAGTGACCGTGAGGGAGTGATATGTGTAACTGTGTGTGAGGGTTTGACGCTTGAGGCAGCCGTGAGAGGAGAATAGTGATTGAGAGATTAGGGTTTCATTAACTTTAGTATTTATACCCCCTAAAAAAAAAAGTAAACCCGCCGGGCAGGCCCGCCCCACCCTGCCTTAGCCCGCCTGAGCCCGCCTCAGCCCACGGGTTACGCGGAGCGGGTTAAGCGGGTTTTTTAAAAATTTCGTCTCAAAACTTCAGCCCGGCCAGCCTTTTTTGGCAGGTTAAGCGAGCTGGCTCGGCGGTCTTCGGCCCGTTTGACACCCCTAGTCTGAAGGAGGTTCTCGGGATTTTAGTGCAATTGATCGTTCTTTCGACGCCTCGGGTTTTATTGCCGCCAATCTGTTGGGTCCTCATGCTCAGGATGCTCTACGGGATTATGATCCTGTCAAGAGTGTTCGTTGGGCCGATTGAGCTATGCTGAGAGCCGTGACGATTCTGAACTCGGTTGAGCCTCGTTTGACCGTGGCGGATGAGGTCGAGCGCCAGAATGCTAAGCTTCTAGGTGATTTGAAGGTGCTCGGTCTTCAGAAGCTCGTCGTTGAGGAAGAGAAGGCTGATGCCGTGGCAGTGAAGCTCAAGGCCGAAGAGGAGTTGAAGTCGACCAAGACCAAGCTAGAAACTCTTGCAAAAGAGAAAGATCAAGAGATTGAGCGGCTTAAGCTCCGTGAGGTAGAGTTGATTTCCAAAGCCGAAGAGTTTCGAGGCTTGGTCGCCGAGGAGAAGGTTAGGGCCAACCTCGCCGAGGTATCCGTGTCGGAGCTGCAAAAATAGTGCAAGGAACTAGCCGAGGATGCGAAGATGGCTATGTCTGCGACGGAAGGTGCACTTAAAGCTCAGCTCGCGATCTTGGTACCAGATTTCGACACTTCCCAAATTGGCTTTTTCAAAGATATTGTTGATGGGAAGGTCGTTGATCCTTCCGGCTAGTTTTCTCCTTCTGGTTTTTATTTGTCATTTTTTGGATAATGTAACTGATTCCGAGGATCGGTCGTACCTCTATTGGGTCGTATTCCTTGTTTTACTCTATAGACTTGTTGGGTTGATTCCGTCTTGTTGTGCTTTTCCTGGGTCGAGATCAATCTTGAATTTTGGCTAAGTATGACTTTTGTAACTGTAGTCTATTTCTTGTTAGTATTTCTTAGCCGTTTTGGATTTTGGTTGTTTTTAAATTCTTTGTCCATGTTAAGACTTGGCTGTTTTTAGCTAGGTTAATACTTTGATTCGTCAAAGAATCGTATTTGTATTTTTAACCTTAGAGTAATTTGAGATTTATATTTCTCCGTGAATGGTTCAGATATTATGGGCTCGGCCATTTATTCAGGAACCGAATTGGATTGCTACACCTTTTGGATAGCGATATTTGATTTTGTCTAAGTTATGTACTTTAGCCGTTTTATTTAACTTGTGAAGGGAGTGATCAGTTCCTGATTTCACGATTTACCGTCATTAATTTCGAATCCGGTTTTGCTTCGTAAAGTCGGAGAGGTAAAAGAGGAAATAGAACCGTAAAGGATGGGTTGAATAGGTTTTGCGGAACCGTGGGCGGCGGGTTGGACCATAATGCCGTAAATAAGAACATCAAATTTTGAAACTTAAGGCCTCATTAAAACCTTCCGACCTCCCAGTGTGGGATACCTCAGATAGGAAAAAGAGTACCCGACTTTATTGAATTCAAAACAGAAAGGGAAATACAAATATGAAAAGTAGATTGAAGCTATCCTAGAACTAAGAATGCATCAAACTTAAATGAACAGGGAAAATAGGAGGTCTAAGAGTCGAATTGTCGGAGGTTGGCAGCATTCCAGCTTCTCGGGATTTCATTTCCGTTGAGCCGTTCTAGCTTGTAGGCTCCTTTTCCTAAGTCCGACACGATTCTTCCCCATTGGGAGTCAACTTGCCTTCTCCTGGAATTGGAGGTCCGATGTTCTTCCGGCGTAGTACTAGGTCGCCGACTTCAAAGTGCCTCTTGATCATCCCTTTGTTGTACCCGATGCTCATTCTTTGCTTTAAGGCTAGCTCGGCCAAGTGTGCCTTGGTTCGGACTTCATCTATCAGATTCCGTTCCGCTGTTATGTCTTCCGAGCCGAGAAGCAGTTGGGGACTTAGTTCGCCGACTTCCACGGGAATGACGGGCTCGACTCCATACATAAGTTGGAAGGGCGTTTCCCCTATGGATGATTGGGGAGTTGTCCGATAAGACCACAAAACGGAAGTCAATTCTTTCGCCCAAAGACCTTTGGTGTCGTCAAGTCACTTCTTCAGTCCTTTCACTAAGATTTTGTTTGCTGCTTCTACTTGGCCGTTTGCTTGAGGGTGTTCAACGGAGCAACAGCGTTGGTTGATTCCGAATTCCACAGCCGACTCTTTAAATTTGCGATTTGCAAATTGGGTTTCGTTATCCATGATGAGGATTGACGGTATCCCGAATCTGGTAATGATCTACTTCCACACAAATTTCCAACATCGTATCGCCGTTATGGTGGCTAAGGGTTCTGCCTCGATCCACTTGGTGTAGTACTCAATGGCGATGATGAGGTAGTTCAGCTGGCCGGTGCTAATGGGAAAGGACAGACTAGGTCGATGCCCCATGTGCCGAATGGCCGATCTCTCGAGATAGGAGTCATCTTTTCAGGGGGTGCTTGGTGGAAGTTAGCATGGACTTGGCATTTCTCACATGATTGCACAAATTCCATGGCATCATTTCACATGTTTGGCCAGTAGTATCCGGCTCGAATGAGTTTCCGAGCCAAGGATTTTCCTCCGATGTGGTGGCCGCAGCAACCTTCATGGACTTCCCTCAAGGTGTAGTCGACTTGAGATGGGTTCAAGCACTTCAACAGTGGCAAATCTATGTCTCTTTTGTATAGTTGCCCTGAGATTATGACAAATTTGGCGGCTTCTTTCCTTATTCTTTTTGCCTCTTTGGGGTCTACGGGCAATTCTCATTTCTCGATGTAACTTTGGATTGGGGTCATCGAAGTCGTAAGCTCGGATATCGGGAAGCAGTCTACTTCCGATGTAGTTATCGAGGGTTCCCTCACCGTTCCTTGGAGCAAATACCGATTTCCCGACCCTTGCTTGGTGCTGGCGAGCTTCAACAGGAGGTCGGCTCTGGCATTCCGTTCTCTCGAAACGTGAGATACTACCACCTTGTCAAAGATCAACGTCATTCCTTTTACTTTGGTCAAATATCTCTGCAAAAGGGGTCTTTTGCTTGGTAGGTTCCGTTGATTTAAGAACTTACCACTTGTGAATCGGTACATATCTCGAGGGTCTTTGCTCCAACTTCTTGGAGATTGGGAATTCATATCGAATAGATTGTTCGATCATGATTCCTTTCGGGCTTTCGAGGATGATCCCGGCTCCTCCCGACTTTTGGGTGGATGATCCATCTACATGGAGCTTCCAGCTTCCTCCTTCGTTTTTTGGTGCCTCGATTGTGGCCATTTTCGCTAGGAAATCGGACATCGCCTGTGCCTTGATTGCTGTCCTAGGTCGGAATTGGATGTCGAAGTGGGATAACTCGACTGCCCAGTTAAGCATCCGCCCCGCGAGATCCGGCTTCTGAAGGATACTCTGGATAGCTTGATAAGTCCGTACAACTATAGTGTGACTCTCGAAGTATTGCCGTAGGGGCCTAGACGTAAGGAGGAGGGCAAATGCCAACTTCTCTATCTTGGTGTATCTTATATCGGCTTCATGTAATACCTAGCTTCGAGGAAACGGTATAGTGTAGTCAGCTTGCCGTTTAGCCGTTGTACCTCTTTCAAATTAGAGGGGCTTGGCAATTGTAGAATGGCATTGCACTTTTCTGGGTTTGCCTCAACTCCCCTTTTGGTGATCATGAATTCCAAGAACTTTCCGGCTTACATTCCGAAGGCGCATTTCAATGGATTGAGATGCATCTTGTATTTGCGCAAGGAATCGAAAACCTCTTTAAGGTCAGATAGCAGGTCAGCGCACTACAAGAAAAACACTCCTATGGCAACACTTTTTTTAGGTTCCGCTTGAAAAGGGGTGCCTATTCCTAGAATAGGCACCGCTTTTCAAGTGATGGCATGTTTTTAGAAGAAAAGGCATCACTATTAAGGCATTGCTTAAAAAGCGTCTCCAAAAATAGTAAGGAGATCACTTAAAAAGCGCTTCCGAAACTTATTGGCTATGGCACCACTCTTGCAAACCAAAGGAAGCACTTTTCGAGCGTATCCTCCTAATATGTTAGAACGAATTAAAATAAAAATAATGATATTTCTTTTTTTGCTATACCGCGTCTTACTAGTTTCTAACACTTATGATACCAAAAAACTACACTACATACTTAGCATCGCTCAGAAAATAAGAAAAATAAACCCTCATAACACTCTCGAAGCTTCTTCTTCATTCCCACCGCTCACCGTCGCATCCTTACCAGTCACCACTACTCACCGTCGCCATCCTCACCTCTACTCACCGTCGCCACCAATCAGATCGAACCTGTGTCAGACCCGCTTTTCCAAACTTTCGAGCTTTAGGTTATTTTCCCCCTCGATTAGCCCATTAACCCTAACTACAACCCTCCGTCAGTCCATCCCTCCCCTCTCTCTTGGCCTCACCAAATCTGAGACCTCAATCTCTCAATTTGAGACTGAGTCTCACTTCCCTCCTTGCAGCTGCCGACCCTCACCAATTTTTCATCTTCTGCCTCTTCTCGTGCTACCATTCCGTTCGTTGTTGCTGTCACGGGTGTCATCATCTAGTTCTACTTCTTTCTGTCTGCCTCTGCGTGTTATGCTTCGCTTTTGCTGTGCTCAGGCTGGTCGTCTGCCTTTGCTCCTCCTCTGTATTACGCAACTGCGTTTTTCTCCTCTCTTGGACGTGGCTGACTCCGCCTTCAGTTCAGGTAAGCCGCAAGCCTCCCCTGCTTGACTCATCCTCCCCCTCTTCAGTCTCTTCCCTGTTCTGTTTTATTCTAAAATTTTTCCTTTGTTTTGCTCAGAGTTTGAATGTGAAATCTTCTCTGCTATACTGTATAATATACATATGAATATGATTCTGCTATGTTGTTTTACGTTAAGTTCTGAAATGCCTGAATTATTGAATTTTTGTTGATGTTGTTGTGGCCCTGTGGGCTTGTAGCTTATGGAACCATAATCTAACATGTTTGTTGGATATAAAATTTAATTAGAGTAAGGAATGTCATCAAGTGAAGCTACAGTTGTTATGTTATGATTTATGAGTTATGTGTAATTTGGTTTATTTGATTCTTATTTTATCGTTTATGAAATTAATTTTTGTTATGAAATTTCATCTAAGGATTCTTATTTTTTTTCAGTTATTGAAGTTGTCTTTGTGCTGTGACTTTAGTTATTATTCTTGCTGTGATTGGTGTGATATTAGTAACCATTTTCTTCTACTAATCATATTTCTCATTTGCTGGAAAATTTATTGCTCAAATAAGTGTTGTAGTGATTTTACTAAAGATCATGTCTCTTTGATATGGAGAAGAATACCCACTTTTGTTTGAAGAGGTTTATGGATAGGTGGTGGTGGTTGAAGGGCGCAATTGCATAGAAAAGAGGGTAGATGTTGGTTGTGGTGCAGAAATGAAAGAGAGGTTCAAAAGGAAAGATTGAAATTTGAAAGTGAAAACTGGAAGAGACTAAAAAGGCACTTAGGAGAAATTTTCACAAAGGGTGGTTTTTTTATGGTCATTGATGATTTGAATATTTTATGAACTTTGATTTTGGCATGTTCTTTAATCTTTCTAAACACTAGTTGAGAAAACTGATTCAGTTTTAGTTTTAACTTTTAATAACTTGATTTTGATTGGTTATGATGCAGTGGAGAATCATAGGGAGAATCAAGAGGAGTATTTGGACAAACAGTTGAAAAAATTCACCATTGATTGTGTTAACAAAAGTGGAGCTATTTTTTATTCCATGAAGTTAAGGTAACTTTTGATTTTGTTCACTTTGTATTTTTGTCATTATGGCATTGAAAGAAGGTACCACTTACCAAGTGGTTACTGTTCTGTGTTGACCTTGACCAAAATTTTAAGAAGCTTATGTTCATAGTTTTCTTAGCTCTTTGGTTTCTATTTTTATTTCTTCTAAAGGTTTGTTTCACTCAACTAGTTCTCATATTTTCTGCCAAGAAACCATGCATGAGTGCTTTTGATATTGCAATAAGTAATAATTAGACAAAATGAAATTTCACTTTGTGGAAATTCTAAGGAATCAGAAACAAAAGGACTTTTTATGTTGAGGGAATAATTGAAGCCATTAATATCATGATTTTGTTTTGTTGGTGTTGGTGTGGGAACACTATGGTTTGTATCTTCCTTTTCGATCTTTTGTTTGTGGTGATATCATGTCTAAAGAACCATGGATTGCAATTGCTGCTGATGTTAATACTTATGAATAAATTAATAAATTAAAAAAGTGCTGATTGGTATGTTGTTTGTTGATGAACATAAATGTCAATATCACTTGTGTGCTGATTGGTATACTATTTGTTGATGAACATAAATGTCAATATCACTTGTGTGCTTTCTGCTTTGCCTGCTATTTAATTTAAGCGGTTCCTACACTTCTTCTTTTTTTTTAGTATATATTTGTCTATATAACAATAATGCTATAAATTCATTTAGTTTATTATTATTTTTTTAATGAAAGTCTAATTTTGATGTAATGGTATAAATAAATAAAAAAAATTGATGTTCTTGCTATAAATTCATTTAGTTTATTATTATTTTTTCTAACTGTCTACCATTTCCTTATTAGCTTCTTTTATTTCAGATTAGAAATTCTCATATTGAATTTTTGAGCGGCTATCTTACTGAGCTAAGCCTTTTGGGTTATGGTTGTGTACTTGTGTGAAATTCTCCTCAGCCTCCCTTTGAATCAAAGATGAGAACAAAGAGAAGGAAGCATTGGGTAATTAGAGGTATATGTTGATTGTTATTTTGTTAAACTAATAAATGATAATGCTTTCTTGGAATCTAAATTTTTAGTTAATCACTGATAATGCTTTCTTTCTTTCTTTAGTTAGTTCTTTGTTGCAATGTTGCTGAAAATCTTATATTTTATTGTGGAATACAAACAACTTCACTAATAATAATTTCACTCTTTTTTTAACTGTAAAAATCTTATTTTTTTCATCATATAGTAAATGGCAATATGCATTGTTCTATAGGAAGCATTGATTTTTTTTAAAAAAAATAAAGGGTTTATCTAACTAATTAGGAAGAAATTTTATTTTATATTTTTTATAGTTATATTTATTATTATTATTATCATTATTTTAAAAGAAGTTTTATCTTGAAAAAATTGAGTGTGAAAACTTCAAATGCCTTGAATAAGAGTATAAGTCTGAAAAAAGAAAATTTTATGCTTTCCACATTGGCTACCATTTACCATTTATTTTGTCTTTGAGAAGAGAAATTTTATTATAAGAGAACTATGATGATGAGCTCTACTGGTTCCTCTTCTGAACTGTGATGCCTTGAATAAAAGTATAAGTTTAAAAAAAAAAATTTTATTATTTGGCTCACTGTATGTTAATGATGCAATAATTTTGAATGCTCTTGGAATTGATGATAAAAGCTCACTTGCTAGTCCATTTATGGATTTCTGCAATAATAATAATAATAATAATAATAATAATAATAATAATAATAATAATAATAATAATAATAATAAGGATGTCAAAATTCTGATTACTCTGCAGTAACTAGGTGTAATGTGTATATTGCCAAATTCTCAAATATAGGTAATATAATCTAGAACCTTCAAATACTAATGTTTTCTTGAAGAGAAGATGCTTTCATTCAATAATACCCTCTTTGATACAATATCTTCCTTTTTTTGGTAAATTGCTTTACTTACAAAAGTATACTGCTTATTTACTGTGATGATATATTTTGCTACATAGGAGTTCTTCAGATGTCTTGATATATGTCATACTGTACTTCCTGGGGGTGAAGAGTCCCCTGAAAAGATTAAGTATGAAGCTGCGTTTCCTGATGGGTCTGCTTTGGTTATTACTGCAAAGAACTTTGGTTTCTTCTTCTACAGGTACATAATTTAAATTTATTGAACATAATATTTTCTGCATAATTGTTTGCTGAGTTCGATGAATCATTTTGGTACTAAGTAGTGATTTCACCATTAGAAATAACTAATCGCATGATGGGACTATTATTGTGAATGATAAATCTTATGGATGATCTTTTCAAGCTTAAAGCTCTGTCCTTCTTTGAATAATCATTTGCATTTCAAATTACTATACAAAAAGCATTAGCATCAAAAAAGATAAATAAATGAAGATGGAATAGTGTAAGCAGTGTGTGGAGGACTATCTTAGTCATATTTTGATTAATTTTGTGTGACATTTTGTTGCAGGCAGAAGATGGAGATTACAATAACTAAAGCTAAAAGGGTCCCAGTGAATTATAGCTTGTAAATATTAATGGTGGTTTATTAGTATAGGTGTAGAATCTTTGTATTTGATAATATTTATGAGTTATTTTGGTTTATTATATATATATATATATATATATATATATATATATATATATATATATATATATATATATATATATA
>JASCZI010091188.1:14524-27396 GCA_036250425.1 Stylosanthes scabra | reverse complement strand
TTAGAATTCCAAGAAATTTTAGTGTGTCTTTGTCTCGGTGCTTTGCCCCACTCTGTCCCTTATTCCAAATTCAGCTAAGTGAAGCAACAATTTTGGTGTGAAAAAAATATTTGAGAAGAAAATTTAAAGTGATTGGAGCTATCTATATAGGTTATGTGCATACCATGACCCTTTCCAACTAGTCTCAGTCTCAATTGAGTAACATACTCAGCAATCCTCTTAATTGTTTATGTTGTACCAATCAAAATAAAAGATATTATGCACACTCATTTAATTTACACTTTTAATGATGCAAACATAATCCACCCTAACTTCAGCTTGTTTTATTAATTCATTGTCAAAGTCCATGTAAGAAAATTTTCAATTTGTTCACTTCTTGTTCTAAATCAAGTGCTTCTATTGACTCAAGTTCTACTAACCTCAAATCTCCAGTAAACATAATTCAGCGAAGTTATACCTGCGCATACAAAAACCTGCTTCCAATGTAATTGGCAAGTTGTGGATCATTGTTGCGGTCTGCAACCTATAATTCAAGAAAAACGGATTTAACCTTGGTTACTATAGCTTAAAAATAATCTGACACCATATAGAAAAACAATTCAACTCAAAGCAAAAGGCATAAGGTCCAATTTTTCCGAAGACAAAGCTAATTTCATGGTTGTATCAAATAGAAAAATGAAAATGAGCAAGTAAATAAATAAAACAATCAGCATAGATAATGGATTGAACAAAATAAGATTAAATCATATTTCAAAGCACAACTAATAGCACTATTTGTACCAATATGCAAACAGAAAAAGATCAAGATAAATGAAAATTGAGACTTACCATACAGTGCATCACCCTTTTCAGCATGTGCAAATTCTGAAGGAGGACCAGTGATGGGATGCAGTACCACACTGCAAATATTCTAAACCAATCAGAATCACTCATCTCATATATCAACTCAAACAGTTCATTCAAGGCACTATGAATATGTGATATTAAAACAAGTAAATTCAACCACACATAACATAATCATCCTTAACAATACATATACACATAAAGAACATCAAAATCCTAAGAGTTTCAAACAGTTTCAAGATTCTATTCTATACTAATTAACATAACTTGAAATTAAATCAGAAGGGATATTCCAATAGCTCATCACATAAACAAAAAGGAATTCAGATTTTGTTTTACACTAATTAAGATAACTTGAAATTAAATTAGAGTAAGAAAAAGAAGAGTATTGTCATAGTATAGCTATAACCAAAAGATAAAGCATCCCGTGCTACTAACTTATTAGTTAGTATACATGAGAATTAATATATTAAAGGACCTGGCCTTTTTCTAACTGTTCCAGTAATGTTAATAATGAAAGCAAAAAGATGTGGATGGAAAGAGCAAATCTTGTAGCTTACTTGTGTCTATGGTCTTAACTTTAATAAATGCAACTTATGTTTTGCAAAATCCAATCACTTGAAACTTGAAATCTTCTTCTTTCTCTCCTTAATTCAGCACCTTTTAGCAGCAATAGGCTATATTCAACAAAGTAAATGTTAGTGAAGATTTTTCTGAGTTTACAATGCTTTATATTCCTAAAGCTTGGCAATAATTATATCACCTAATTCACCTAGCAAAAGCAATATATGTTAAAATCATTACATGCATTAATTATGTACAAAGTTATACTAAAATTTCCTCAAGTACATATACTAAATTTTTACCTTCTTGCAGGTGATTCACAAGTATATATCACATTCTCAATAGAAGAAAACATGAATGATGTACAAGTGATTTTTAATTATTGTCATGCATACCTAAGTCATTACCCAAAAGCTTTGTGTCTCTGAAATCAATAGTCACGGCCAAACACAAGAGCATCAATATGCAACCAAAAGAGATTAAAACACTAGAAGGAATGCATAAGAAGAAGGCTTTGTGGTGCTTGAAGGAAAAAGGCAATCTGAGATATGAGTATGAATAATATACCAGTCAAACTAACAAGACATATATAAGTTAGAAGAAGAAATGCAAAGCAATGCAAGAGACATTACCTGTAGTTGAAGAAGAGAGAATAGTGATGACAGGGCATTGGAGGAACACAAACAATGTGTTTCCAAAACTCACAGAGTGTTTCTGCCACAAAGCACAATACAAACACACATTATTAGAGAAACAGAGTAACACATTATTAGAACACTAAACCAAACACAGCAAATCACCTTCCTACAAAACTAGAACACTGATAAAAAAAAAACCAATCCAATTGAGCACATTCTACAAACCAAACTCAATATCAGAAAGCAAAAAATAAAATACAGAAAGTCATAAGGTCAAATAGATAAATGAAGCAACTAATTCAAAGCTCTTCCACCTGAGACTAGTTTTGAGATAACCTCTAGTTCTTTGAGGGCTGAGAATAACACCTGAAACCACCTTGCTTCTATTGGTCACTGTGTACGGAAGCTCCTAAAGCCATGCGATGCACCAATTCACCTTCAAAAGCAATCGGAGACACGAAATTAATCAATTAATCAAATAAACTATAAACCTAAATCGGAATAATAAATTATAAACCCTAAATCAATTAATCATAAACCCTAAATTTACCTCTCTCTTAAATTAGATATTAATGAATCAAAATCACAACATCAAGCAAGGTAAATTAGATATTAATGTATCAATTGATTAGCATAACAAGAATTAGAATTAAAAATTAGGTTAATAGAAAGCGGAATTGGAGGCACAGACAACCGTTGTTATCCTTTGGCAGCAACGTGTGAAGCACAGATTTCGGCGACCTCCTCCGACGGCATCCTTCTCCGGCGATGAGCTCTTCCTCCTTCCAGTCGCGTTCTCCTTCTTCTATCGCGGAGTATCTCTCTCTCTCTCTATCGTCACTCTCCCTCTCAATTTCAGTTTGTCTCTCTCTTTCAAACTCCGAAGTCTCTCTAATATGATGCTCCTTCTCTCTCATTTTTCTGATGAATGCAGTAGCCGGCAGAAGTGGTAGATGGCGGAGAGGAGGAAATGAAAAAGAAGAGGGGAAAAAGAACGAAAGCAATGGAGAGAGAGAGTGTGTGTGTGCAATAATTAGAATATCAATTAGAGACTTAGAGTTTGTTTGGCATATTTTAATCAATCTTTTAGTGGCCATAGTTATAATTGCCATAGTAAAATGCAGTATTAGCAGTAAATATACAATCGCCATAAAAGAATAGACATAACATAAGATACAGCGGTAATAATACTATTGCCATTAAAAGTTAGTCGGTAAAATCCTTTTTTCTTGTAGTGTAACAATTAATAAATGAAAATAAGAACTAATATAGAAAGATTATAGATATCTATGGCTAGTAAAGTAAGGCTACCAAATTTTTCTCTTTATAATATATAATATGATACATTTAATCAAATAATAATTAATAAACACAAACAAAAGTAAAAATGAAAAAATATTATTATCTATAACTATCAAACTATGCTAATCAAACTTTTCTCTTATTTCTTAAAAAATTGATAAAGACTATTTGGGTGAGTATTTTTTTTTCCTTCTTGTTAGGATTACGTTAAATAAGATGAATCATTATGATATTTAATTTCAATTGGGTTTTGGATTAATTATTCTTCTATATTTATTATTATCCTGGTTACTGTAGAATTATTGTTCTAAAATCAAACTAGACCAACCAATTCGATCAGGTTAATCGGGAACTAGACTATTAACCGATTCGGTTATATAAAAAAATTGAGTTGTATAATACTCTAGAAAACTAGTTGAAACAATTAAATCATCTGATTTTAAAAGAAAAATCCAATTTCTTCTTTTTTTTTAAATTGTATATTATATTTTTAATAATTTTATTATATATTTATGTAAATCAGTTTACTTACGCTTCAATCTCGATTAATTGTTAAACTTTTGAACTAGTTGCTCCATTTATTCTCACAACCTTGTGTAAAATATTTAGTGAGTAAAAGTCAAAAAGCGATATAGACGTGACAATTATTTCTAATTTTGTCCGGTAAATAAAGAATAATATGCAAATTAGGATCTTTACTTTATGTTTAGATTTTTTTCGTGTTTTCGTTTTGTTTTTGTTACTGGAGTTTATTTGATTAATGTAGAAGTTTTATTATTGTTTCCTTATTTCTCTATGTTAAATTTTTATTTCTCAAAATTATTTTAAATTATTGTTCTTTCAGTCAATAGTTTAAATAATAAAGTATCAATTCTTTAGACATCAAAATTATATGATAAATTCTAGTCTTTATCTAAGGTGGACCTGGTTTATGGTGAATCAAATAGAATATTCTTAAATGAGTGATTGAGAATTTATAATAAATAATAAAAATAAAATAAAAAAATTTCAATCACTCATTTAAAAATATTTCACTTGATTCACCATGAACTTGGTTCATTGTAGACTTCTCCTAAATTCTATGATAAAGAGGTCATTTTTGTACAAAGATAAAGAGATTCTTTGAGATTCAATGAGGAGTGAATACTTGTATGCGATTACCGAGATGGGTAGCAAGATGCAATGAATGGGCCAGCATGTGTCGGGGTTTGGTGCCTGGCTTGCACACCCACACCTTAGTGAGCCAGCTGGTAGGAATTGGGCCATATGTTTATAAGGATTAATGGGCTCATGTTAAGAAAATATGGTGAAGTGGGCAACTTGATGTCCCGAAGAGAAAGAAATTGAGGGCTGAAAACTGGAATGTTGGACTCCCAGGGTATGAAATAATGTAGATTACTTTTAAGCCCAAAAAGATGGTGATCCCTTTTAAAAATATATAAATTTTATAATGTAAAACATTAATACAAATTTGAAATAAAAAAAAAGCATGAACCATACAAATGGTTTGATAGAATACATGGAGAAATTACGTTTGGTCGAAATTTTATTGTGTTAGTCAATTCCTGAAGGTGCGTGGTTGTTTTCTTATCTGTATAATTTTTTTTTTGTTTAATACAGAAAAAGTAAATTTAAAATCCAATAAAATATATAATAAAACTAAATTAAATAAATGAATTTTACAAATTTATTTTTATATATTAAAGGATATTTGTTTATTATAGAATTGGAAATTATCCCTAACTTATTCTAGAATTATATTTAAAATTAAAAAAATAATAGATGAAGCAAAGAAACAAATATTAAACGAATAATTTTGATTTAAGAACTCATTAAGTTAACCAATAAAATAATTTTTTTCTTTAAATAAAGAACTACTACTATTTTTTCTAAATAAAATGATTTCGTATCTCTGATATCCTCAATAACCAACTTTTGCCGTTAATGTTTACTAATATTGTGAAATTCGATGGTCTCGAGCAGAGAAATGGAAAAAAGTAAAAAGAGAAAGTTTGGGAGAATGAATGATTTATTCATACACATTTTAAAATAACAAATCTAAAGTACAATCAATGTGTAAACTATTTATATACAATTTGCTAAACTAACTATAAGCTAATTATAACAGAATGCTAAACTAGAGATAATCTAACTAACTCTAGTTAAAGTGCCAACTTGTGAAACTAACTTAATAAGTAAACTAACTACCCAATAAATATGAAATCATATCGTATTGTATATTTAGGAAAAAGTTACATATACCCCACTGGGTCATGCTTTCCAATTAAGTTAATATTTTTCATAAAGTTAATTTGATGTGTTGTGATTGTTACTGATAAAATTTTGTTTCAAAAGTCTCTTTCATATTTTATTTTTCCATTTTCCCAAACATAAAAGAAAAAAAAGCAGGAATTATACAGTACAAGTGGTTAAAATATTTGTATTTTGAAATCAATAATTTAATACGTATAACATTCATATTTTCAAATGACGTAACATTCATGATTTACGAAGTGAAACTGATATATGATGTATTATTTAATTTTTATGTGATTTTTTGGTTTTTTTATTTTCAATAATTTGATAATTGTTTTTTAATTTTATTTGTTTGAATTTTAGGTTTCGTTACGTGCTTTTGTAATTTTGGAATATTCTCTTCATGATAAAGAATTTTGTACGTCAGCTTCGTTTTGTTTTTCGATTTTTTTTTATAAGGTCTTTATCTATTTTTTCTCCATTCTTCAAACCAATCCAACACACATACAATGATTTTCCTTTTTTGGGACTTCCACCATTCTTCTTAGCCGACCAAAATTAATAATGAAAACCATGAGTCCATGACTCTCGTTGGCAAAATCCAATTATAATTTTCCAGCCCAATACTTCAGCTAACCCCACCTCCTCCCCCAACAATATGCGCCGAAGGCTAGCACCTTGGTGAGCTGGCTGCAATGGCTCTGACACACATGTTGGAATATACTTAGAATATTTCATCATGTCAAATCTCTATACATCTACACAATCCAGACACCTGTACCATAGCATGTACCAAATTATATTCCTTTTATCTACCTACCTGAAAATTAAGGCAAATTCTACGATGTCCTTCTCAAAATGAAGATATGGGGCCATTTTGATGATCTACCGTAGACATTCGATAATGTATTTTTTTTATAACCTTTAATAATATAATAATAAGTTTGTAGGTAATTTTGATTTTTAAAAAATAAAAAATCTCTCTCTCTCTCTCGGGCTGCACGCTCTCTTTCTCACAGAAAATTTGTGTCGATGTGTGTGTCAATTCCAATTATATGGGTTGTGCATCTATCTATCAATTTATGTCTATAGTGCTTTGTTACGCTGTAAGGGAATTCCTTGTTGTAATTGTTAAACCATGAATGTTACAAACATAAGAACTGCAAAGTGTTCTTATAATAGTATAAATTATTTAGATTTTTGTTGTAAAATAAATACGGCAGAAACCTGATCCATAATCCATTACAAATTAAGGGTTTTTATAAAACTATGTTGTATTTTTCTAGGTCCTTTTCTAACTAAATGACTAAATGAGTAAACAATTATAAAAGGAAAAAAGGAAAAAAAAAAAGGAAAAGAATGATGATGAATGAAATATAGAGGAAGACGCACTACAAGAAATGTTGTTATTACCGTCGGATTCAGCGTCGGATTTTATACTCGAAATCGACGGTAACAGGAATTACCATCGGAATTAGCATCGACATACATTCCAACGGTAACACCCTCGACGCTAATATGTTAGCGTCGGATTTTTCATCCGACGATATTACTGTCGAATTTAGCGTCGGATTTTTTCGACGGTAAACATGTAACCAAATTCGACGATACATCAACACTTACCGTCGGATACTGTCCCACTCTAAATCCGACGCTAATTTTAAAATATCCAAAAACTTTCCTTAATTGTTACCGTCGGATATATCCCACTCTAAATCCGATGGGTTAGGGGATTTGTGGCTTTAGGTTAAGAGGGCGGTGTCGCGGAGGTGGGCGGTGGCAAGGACGGCGGTTTGGAGGGCGGTGTCGCGGGCACTTGCTCGGAGGGGTTAGGGGATTTGTGGCTTTAGGTTAGTTTCCGAATTGAGAATGAGAGAGCCCGTTTTTGCGATTTTATGTTTGAGTTAGCGTCGGATTTAGCGTGGGCCTAAATTCCGACGGTAACATTTCTAATCCAAACGGTGCGTTTAGCTTACCGTCGGATTTATCGTGGACTCTAATAGCCTTCTCACATTAAACTCAGCCTTCATCGTTACCGTTGAATTTTAATCCGACGGTAACACCCATAAACAATATCCGACGCTAAGTTCCATGCTAAATTCGACGATAAAAAAGAGCGCCAATATTCAGATTTTCCCGCGTAAAGTTAGTGTCGGAATTAGCATCGAGTTATATCCATCGACGCTAACATTCAACTGTTAAGCCGTTTAGCTCCTTATCGTCGACCTTTCCAACGCAAAATCCGACACAAATACCGTGGGATTACGTCCGACGGTAAATATGACGGTAATAACAGCATTTCTTGTAGTGACGAAAAGTCAAGAACTGGATGAACATGAGAAGAGGAGAATTATAAGATGAAGAGATTATCTCGTACAGAGAGGGTGAAGATTACCACATAAATATCTAACTTTATTTTAAATAAATAAAAATAAAAAACAAAAAATACTCCATGTGATAGTAAAATCAATACAATTTTCATTTTTTTTACCATTCTACCTTTTCATACTAGTAGGTATCTTGAGAAGAATGGGTGATATCAATATCACCATCATCTGCAATTAGTCAAGTATATATCACTTAAATTTAAATTAATTTTCTGAAACGTAACAAAAATATTAATTTTGTTAAAATAATAATGGTAGCCCATTTAACTCAAGTAGTATCAACTTCATTTTAATTAAATTTTTGTAATAACTCTAATTATTTTTATAGCTTTATGAATTTTTTCTGGCATTTTATTTATTTACCAATTTCACATTTAAATTAAATTTATGGGCTGCTTTTTTTTTTTTTTAAATAGCTAATAAAAATCCCAAATACCGATAAAAACAAAACACAATACAAATAGATTTATTCAACTAGACTTCAGGTTATCCATTATATTATTATCGTGGATTCATTTATTGTGTTGCAATACTATTATAAACTAAACTAAATCTATAATTAGAGATTAAAGTGGCACCGTGCCCCTAATTTAAAAGGGGCACTACAGAATTTTCGGAAAAATAAAACCCTTGCAAAAGAAATCTTCAATTAAACTCAGAAAATTGTACTTTGACTTGTCCTCCTTAAAATTGTAGTAGAGTTTACAATGACCAAATGTTTTACAATTTCAATAATACTTAAAAATATTTAAAAAGTATTATTAAAAGGGTAAAATATATGTTTAGGGTTGGAGTTGAAGATTTCAAGAAATGGATTGAAGAAATAGAGCTCATGGATATCCCAATGGTGGGTAGAAAATACACCTGGAGAAACGGGCGGAGTGCAAGTAGAATTGACAGATTTTTATTGGATGCAGAGTGGGTTCACAGGCTGCCAGGGATCAGTGTAAAAGCTGTGAAGTGTTCTAAGTCTGATCACATCCCGATTGTGTTGGGAAGAGAAACAACTAATTGGGGTCCAAAACCTTTTCGTTCCCTTGACATTTGGCTTAATCATGGTCACTTCAAGAAGATGTTCAGCTTGGAATGGGACAAGGTTAACGGCAATACGGTGTCGGAGAAATTAAAAGGAATGAAGAACCCACTCAGAGCTTGGCACAAAGACAAGTTTGGTAACATGGATCAGAAGATTAAGATGTTCGAAGATGAAATTGAGAAGACATAATTGGATATAGAAAATGAGGTAAAGGTTGAGGAAAGCTTGATTAGAAGGGATACACTGAAGTCACATGTGGAGGTGTGGTATAGAAGAAGGGCTGACTACTAGAGACAACATTCAAGAGACAAATACATAAAGGATGTAGACAAGAATACCAAGTACTTCCACGTTAAGGCAACAATAAAAAGAAGAAAGAGCAGAATTGAAGAAGTATTTGATGGTGGTAGGAGGGTCAAGGAACCATGCAAAGTGAAGATGATTGCAAGAAGATACTTTAAGGAGTTATACATACAAAAAGGACATGCTAGACATAAGGATCCAAGATGGGGTATTGCCGAAGATCACGAGGGATGCAGCTGAAGATATTGAGAAAATCCCAAGTGACACTAAAATTAAGGAGGCTGTCTGGTCTTGCAACTCTACAAAGGCGCCAGGTCCTGACGGGTACAACATGGGATTCATCAAGAAAGTTTGGGACACAATAGGAGGAGAATTCATTGTGATGGTTAGGAAGTTCTTTCTTGAAGAATACTTGCCAGGCAAAATAAACATGACTTGGGTGGCTCTGGCAAATAAACCAGGAGGAGGAAGCGACATAAAAGATCTGAGACCAATTAGCATGGTGGGGAGTATTTACAAGGTAATTGCAAAAATAATGGTGGCTCGTCTAAGGCCTCTAATGGGAGGGCTAGTAGGAGAAAGCCAAACAACATTCATTCAAAGCCGTCAAATTCTAGATGGGGCACTCATTGCATGCGAATAGTTGCATGGCTGAAAAGGATGAAAAAAGAAGGTGTCATCGTTAAACTAGATTTCCGTAAGGCATATGATTCGGTCAGGTGGAGCTTCATTGATCAAGTTCTTCAAAGAATGGGCTTCGGAAGAAAATGGGGAAGATGGGTGCAGGGGATGCTAAATACTGCAATGATGTCAATATTGGTGAACGGCTTCCCAACAAAATCGTTCAAGATGGAGAGAGGACTACGTCAAGGTGATCCGCTATCTCCTTTCCTTTTTGTGCTTGTAGCAGAGGCATTTAATAATATGGTGGAAAAGGCCATTGGTGAAGGGCTAGTGGAAGGTCTTGTGGTGGGGAAAAATAGGATTTCGTTGACGCACCTACAATTTGCGGATGATACGATCTTAATTTGTCCACCCAAACCGGAGATTCTTAGAAACTACAGACGTCTCTTTCAATGCTTTGGCATGATGACGAGCCTGGAACTAAACTTTTGGAAATCCTTAGTGACCCCTATCAACTGTGAGGAAGTAACTGTGAGAAGGTTAAGAAGAGCAATGATGTACCAACTAGGAGTGCTGCCTATTACCTACCTTGGAATTCCACTTGTAGCAAGTCCAAGAAGGATTAGCACTTGGAAGCCGCTGCTTGATAGAATTGAGAAGAAGCTTGGGGCATGGAAGGCAAATCTTCTAACAAAGGCGGGTAGACTAGTAATAATCAAAGCAGATATTAATAGCCTACCATTGTACTATCTTGGTTTGCTTCAGATGCCGGCGGTGGTAGAGAAGAAAATCATTGCCATTCAGAGAAGATTGTTCTGGGGATCAAATGAAAATAGGAATGTGGTACCAACTATAAAGTGGAGCACCATTCAAAGACCCAAGGAGCATGGAGGATTAGGAGTAGGCGACCTAGCTATAAAAAATGCGGCATTGCTCTTTAAATGGTGGTGGAGATACTCGGATGAAGGGGAACCGCTTTGGAAGATGATTGTAGGGTCGTGCTATAATGAACATGGAGTGATGCATGGGAATCATTAAGAGTTATTCCTACTAATTCATACATAATTTATTGCATAATTAGCCTAATATTCATTGTAACAAGTCAAGTTTTCAATCAATTAGATACTTTGAGTACTTTGTTAATGATTTACAGGATAATTGGATAAGGAAGCTTGAAAAGCAAGAAAATAGAGGAAGAAGAAAACAGAGGAGCAAAACAGAGGTTAGTAGCAGCAACACTTACGCCTAGGCGCCTGTCCAGAAGTCTAGGCGTGACACACACCAAAACAGCATCAGCTCATACACGCCTAGGCGCCAGTCCAGAAGTCTAGGCATGGCACCCATGTCAAGCACTCACGCCTAGGCGCTACCTCCAAAGTCTAGGCGCCCAAGACTTAGCAAATTCTGCAGAATTTAGATTTTTAGCGAATTTCATTTCAAGAAAATTTGTAATTCATTTAGGAATTATAAATCTATAAATAGGTAAATTCTCAATGATCAAAATGAGTTTTTTTAGTAAGTACTTTTTAGTAGAGAATTTTTCCATTCCATTACTTTGTAACATTTCTTTGAAATCAAAATATATCAGTATTCATATTTTCCAGAAATCAAATTCCATCTTTCTCTTTTTTCTCTCAAGTTCTTAAATTCTTTGAATGTTCATGCATTCAAAATTCACATTCATCACTTTCTTTGAGTTACTGATGCGCGCAAATCCTTACAATTCGCGACAATCCGACAAGTGTATCGGATCAAGTAGTATCCATAAGAGAGTGGGATATCATTCCAGACGAGGAGAAGGGCAATAACCTCTATTTCTAACAAGTGTTCCTCTAAGTAGATCAAATGATAATAATGCAACACTTACAAAATTCAAGAAACAAACAAAGAATCACAATCATCATGCAAAAGAATGCAAGAATGCATCTAACAATAGCATACAACTATGATTATGCAAATATCACAAACAAGAACTTAGAAAGAGAAATCAAGAATAGGAAAGATTCAATAAAACCAAACAAGATTAAGGGATAGGAGATATTCATAAACACAACTTCAAAATCCGACATCAACAAATAATTTTCTGCAAGTAAGATCTACAACAATTCACCAAGAATCCTAGAATAACTAAATCCTAATCTCTTAGCAATCTAGTTTCTCTTAAACCTACTTGATCATCAACCTCTTGACTAACCAAACAAGCAAAAAGATAATGCACACATCATGATTTAGATCTCTAACAACAAGCAAGATCCATGGAAAGAATTAATATGTCACATATTCAATCACATGAAAACTCATACAATCATCAAAGATTCTAATGCATATAAAATCACATGCCTATCTCTAGGTCGATCACATAAAGAAACATGGAATGATTTTTGAATATGTTTGAATGCTTATTTTCTCAAATGCAACAATTCAAACTTGTAAAGATCTAATTTATCCAAACCATCAAAGGTCATAACAAAGAATCAAACAAGAAACAAATCAATCATCTATGTGATGAAAATTCAGATTCATATAATGACACATATATTCAAATACATCATCTCTAATGCAAAGAAAACATATAAAAGATCATTCTCGAACTAGTTTATGCTATCAAAATCAATGCAAGACCAAATTTCATGTCACTTATTTAATCATACATCAATTAAGATAATGCATAGACCATCTAATAATATGTTTAATCTCATGAACTAGTATAGAAATTAAACCAAAGGAAGAACCAATTATACCTCTCGGTTTCTTGATCCTAGAATTAATGAACAAGATGAATCCTTTGAATAATTAGTAGAACTTGCAGATCTGAAATACTTTGTTGGGTTAATCCATTGGTTTAATAGAATAGAGCTCCTCCTCCTTAATATTCAAAAGAATTCAGCCACTCATGATAATGAATAACTTCAAGAAAGT
>JASCZI010091186.1:10567-24921 GCA_036250425.1 Stylosanthes scabra | reverse complement strand
ATCTGGGTCATTCAAGGGTATCCCGGACCTCCTTCGCTGAGGTGGTGGAAAAGGTTCGTAACAGATTGGCAGGTTGGAAAGGTAGTCTTCTGAATAGGGCTGGACGGTTGTGTCTTATTAAATCGGTTGCTTCTTCTCTTCCAATTTATCATATGCAGGTTTCTCTTTTCCCAAACCATATCTGTAATGAATTAGACTCAACCATGAGGAGGTTCTTATGGAAAGGAACATCGGAGGGTCGGTTTCTGAGCTTAGTGAATTGGAATAAGGTGGCAGTACCATGCAAATTTGGTGGTCTTGGTATAAGAGACTCGAGATCTGTTAACATTTCTCTTTTAGGGAAATTAGCATGGCAATTGCTTCAGCAGGAGGATAAATTATGGGTCAGACTCCTATCTGATAAATATAATTTTAATTCTGATGATTGTTGAGCTTCTGTATCTTCTAGGCAGGGCTCTCATGTCTGGAAAAGTATTAGCGCAGCATTACATGAATTGAAAGAGGGTTTTGTCTGGAATGTTGGAAATCTGGAACAATCTTTTTGGTTTGGCTCTTGGCTTCCGACTAGATGTCTTGGGGAGCGCATACCTTTCATTCATATCTCTGATACGTACCTTTCTATTAGGGATGTCTGGAGTACTGATGGATGGAATTTTGATGCTCTGGCCACCCGACTCACTCAACATTTGAAGGACTACATTAATATGTATCAACCAAGACACTCGCTTGAGACTACTGTTTCCTCTTGGACTTGGGCATCGTCTTCCTTAAAGATCTACTCGGCTAGAGAGGGTTATCTTTGGTTATCCAAAAGGAAGTTTATGTGGGATGATTCAACTAACTGGCTTTGGATTTGGCGGCTTAGAGTCCCGGAAAAGATCAAATGTATAATCTGGCTTTGTTTACATGAAGCTTTGCCTACAAACGCTCTTCGCCATAACAGAGGTATGTCTCCTAATGATCTTTGCCCCAGATGTAACATGTTTCCGGAAACTGTTCTCCACTGCCTTCGTGATTGTCCTTCTGCTTATATTATTTGGGATCATATGCAATTGTCTAATTCTGGGTTGATGCATTGTACGGATGGCTTTGGAAAGGCATATGCACAGACGAATTTGCATTTTGCTCTACTCTTTGGTGGGTTTGGCGTGACCGGAACAACTCCGTCTTCAATCCGGATGATGCTTGGTCCACTCTCCAGGTAAAATCCTTGTGTGTGTCTCTAATAAAGGATCTACATGTGTGTCATCACTTGCAGGCAGCGTCTAGTCTTACATCCCTTCTTGTGGACTGGATACCCTCTAACGGCCACATTATGAAAATAAACTGTGATGTTAGTTTGTTCAATGACTATCCTTATGCGGGTTTTGGATGTGTAATTCGAGATTCTAATAGGCTCTGGATTAAAGGTTGCCTTGGTACCATACACTCTACATCTGTTCTCCGAGCTGAGCTATTTGGTATTTGGAGAGGTCTAATTTTAGCTTGGGATTCTGGTTGTCGGGATGTTCTGTGCGAGACAGATAGTCTGGATGCCTTTTTGGCAGCCCAACCTCGAGCGAATATTCGTCAATCAGCTGATGCAGATTTAGTCAGTAAAATACATGAGACCCTGAGTTGGAATTGGAATGCGCAGGTGGTGTTAATTCAGCGTACGGCAAATACTGCAGCCGACTTCTTAGCTAAGTATGCAGTGGAGAGGAACATAGCTCACTTGGAGTTGCTTCGACCGTTGAATAATATGCAGACTGTCCTGTCTTGTATTCCTAATTCCTCTTCTATGAGGATCTAGTTGGTTTCCTTCTTTTTTTATTTTATTCCTAGTCACCAAAAAAAAATAACAAGTGACTTTCCTCAATTCTTTTTCTTCTATTTTAACTATTTCGTAAAATATATTATTCTTCATTTCCTTTGTTGATTTGTTTAAGATATAAATTAAAATTTTATCTTTTTATTATAAATTCATGAGTGTTTTTCTTGGTTAGTTTAACTATATAGTAGTTGTCTCCTGTTAAATTTGATATTATTATTATTATTATTATTATTATTATTTGATTTGTAAAAAAGGTTACTAAAGATTAACCAAGAAATTTTAAAAATATTATCCCTAACATTGATTAATAAATATGATAAATGAGAAGACTCGTCCTTGCGAGCACAAATACAAACATACAAGAGGAGGATACCATCTCAATGGAGATATGATGAGTATTCCAACATGGGGATGTGAAATGCTCCTGATAAATGAGTCAACAGAAGGAATTAACGAGCATGGCAGCAACAGCATTGCATCTTTGTTTAGCTTATTATTTTGAATAGAACCATTTTGTTAGCAGGTGATTTTGTATGGCACTAAAGTTAGGGAGAGGACTCCTCACAGATGATGTGGGTACTCTGATACGTCTAAATTGTATGTGTGCCTATGAGATTTTTAAGTATTCCTAATGCAATGTCCTAATGCAATGTCGAAGGGAATGCTTAGAAGTTAGAGCCTTAATCGCTTGTAACTCTCCTTGTTGGTGGAGAATAAAATTAACCTTTAAAAAAAAAAAAAAAAAAACCAAAACACACATGCACACATAATATTTCATAGTTATGAAATGATTGTACTTATTTTAAGTTTATTTTATGAGATTTAACATTTAAATATATTATATATAATTAATATCTTTAAATTTACAAGTCAATTTTATAATATTTGTAATAAAAGTTCTTTTTTATAACCAATAAAAGACTAATTGATTTTAATAATTTTAGGTGTACACTTATTTTATCAGTTAAGTTTAATCAAGTCATTTATTTCTATTACAAATAGAATATCATTTTGATATAAAAATATTATTTATGTGTTATTTTTTTTGTTATTTAATATCGAAATTAGTTCTTAATTTGATATAGAAATTAATAACTTAATTAAATTTGGTTAGGCAAAATAAATGTACACCTAATATTACCGAATTATTTTGATATATGTATGGATAATACTTTTGTTTATCAAGTGATTTATTTCTATGCTAAATAGAATATTATTTCGGTGTCAAATAATATAAAAAAGTGCACCTAAATAAAATTCTATTTGACACCGAAATAGTCTTGTATTTAGCATAAAAATAAATCACTTGATTACACTTGGTTGGCCAAAACCACTTGTTCATATAGAATTATTGTAAAAAATAATCATGAGATCTAATTAAAAAGATAAATAATAATATTATTATATTTTTAAGCTGATAATTATTTTTATTTCATATATTTAAAAAATAATTTTAACATCACTAATATTAGTGATATAATTAAAATATTAAATATATATTAAATATAATTCACATAATATTTATAATAATAGGATTATGATTCATTCTCGTGCATGATACATCAAGTTTTACAAATTTAGGAAAATAGAAAAAAAAAATTATTAGAAAAAATTACCTATTACAAAAAGAGTAAAAGGACAAGTTTACATCCAAAGACTATACGTACCCAGAAAAAGATGAGTTGATATTAGCTTAGGGGCTGCTGACACTTGACACCTCATCGGTGGACATTGGACACTAGACACCATCTATCTATCCTATTATTATCCACCCCAACCTAACGGTAACAAATCTACCACCAACCTCCAATCATTCTTTCTCTTTGCTTTATTTTATTTTTTTCAGAAATTTTTACATATTTATGTGGTATATAGATTAATTAGTTGCTTCCAAATTTTCTGTACTCAATTTTTTTTAAAAAAAAATTCTGTACTCACACATGTTACAAGAATATATATATAGAGAAAAGTTTTTCGATATACCACTTTAACGTATAGTCTGTATATTTATAATTTATAACTATTTAATTTTAATTAAAAAAATTTAAAATATAAATATAAATCAAAATCAATAATTACAGACAACGTATACCGTTATATATTGCAATGAATATTAAATATACTAAGAAAATAGTACTCTAAATCATATTGCCTTGCCTTGTGTTATCTAGTCCCACTACTTTTGGATTTAGGCTCTAATTACCATAACTTTCCGGCAAGAATAATGTAATCTAAAACTCACTTTCTCTTTTTCCAAAGATAATTTTTTCTCCCTCTTTTCTATAGTAAATATTAATGTTACTCCTTTATCTTTGTTTTGTAAGTTTAATCCTATCCCTTTAATCACAATCAAAGCTAAATAAATAATAAAAAAAAAACTAGTCGGTGTTACTTCAATATAGATAATGTGTAATTACAAGTATTTAGTCACCACCTATAGATACACCACAAAATCAAAACAAATACATATGAAAATTAAGTTAAAACTTTAATAAAACCTTGATGTAAATAAAATATTTGTGTATACATCTTAGAAATATTTTTTACACCTTACAAATCATATTAGATTGCATATATAATCTCATAGTTCACATACACCATTCAATCAAAAATCATAATATTAAATTTTTTTTCATTTTCTTTTTTAATATTTTTACGGTGTTTATAATAAGCCACCTGTCACCCGCATTAACTAAAAACACAACTATAAACACCCTTCCAAATCCCTAATACAAATAAGTACTCTGTTTCTCTCTTCTCTGCTTTTCTGCTTCCTTGCAGCTCTCTGCAGTAGTACTTTCTTTTCTTCTTTGTTATTTTCTCTTTCATTTTTTTTTCTGTTCTTCTTCAAAGAAGTGGTGCGACTGCAATATTTGAGTTCTGAAGCAGAGATGGCAAAAGAGAGGGAGAAGAAGCTGCTTGTTGGTGTACTTGGAAATTACGCATCAGAACTTAAACTTCTTCTCACAACTTTGCTTCTGTTGTGTGCAGTTGCAACTTTCCTTCAGTTTATCCCTTCTCGCTTCACTATCTCAGCTTCTGATCTACGCTTCTGTATCTCAAGGGTCCAATCTTCACCGCCACCACCTTCACCTTCGTTACCCCTAGCAGCATCCACCTCTGTTTCACACATTTCAACACAAGAAGAGGAAAACAAACTCAAACCGCCACCATCACTGCCACCACCATCACCCTCACCACCACCGCCACTACCGACAGTCAAGCAAGACGAAGTTCTCAATAATGGCGTCATAAAGCGCGCCTTTAACCCCTACGGTTCCGCTGCATACAACTTCATCACCATGGGAGCATACAGGGGAGGCCTAGACACCTTCGCCATTATCGGCCTAGCTTCAAAGCCTCTGCATCTCTATTCCAAACCAACCTATGAATGTCAGTGGCTTTCTTCTTCTCCTTCTCCTTCTCCTTCTCAGAAACCAATTACCACTGTTGGTTACAAGATCCTCCCAGATTGGGGCTACGGCAGAGTTTACACTGTAGTTATTGTCAACTGCACTTTCTCTACCCCTGTTAATGCTGATAACACTGGTGGGAAGTTAGTCCTTCATGCCTCAACAAGCGGTGGAGGTGACACTAACTTCAACATAACAGATACAATTGATGTACTTGATGAATCACCAAACTCAGTAGACCTTTCTATTTTCACCTCTCCCCCAAAATACGACTACTTTTATTGTGGTTCCTCCCTGTACGGAAACCTCAATCCACAGCGCGTGCGTGAGTGGATCGCTTACCACGTGAAATTCTTTGGTCCAAAGTCGCACTTTGTGATCCACGATGCAGGTGGTGTTCATGAGCAGGTTCTTGAAGTTTTGAAGCCATGGATGGAGCTTGGGTATGTAACCTTGCAAGATATAAGGGATCAAGAGAGGTTTGATGGTTACTACCATAATCAGTTCATGGTGGTAAACGATTGCTTGCATAGGTATAAATTTATGGCGAAGTGGATGTTCTTTTTTGATGTTGATGAATACATATATGTTCCTCCGAAGAGTACTATCAAGTCTGTCTTGGATTCCCTCTCTGAGTACTCTCAGTTCACCATTGAACAGATGCCTATGAGTTCTAAGATTTGTCTTTCTTCTGATTATGGAAAAACTTACAGGTAAAATTATTTGTTAATTCATAAATTTTACATTTTAATTATTGCAATTTTTTTAAAAATAGATTTCAGATCTGCATATTATTCCTAATTTTATAGCTAGGGCATTTGTTGTTGCATGCTTTTGCACTCTTGGATTAGCTTTTGTTGTTGTATTGAACAAATTTGGGACATTTGGTGTTTATATTTGAGTACTAAAAGTATTGTTAAAATAACGGTTGAAATCATTCAATTTTTAGATAAATTTGTGAATAAATCAAGCCAAGCCTTTTAGATATATTGACTAAAATCTTTATTCTTTTGTGAATAAGTTTAGTATTTCACAATCTTATTTTGAGCTGGAAAAATTGAAGTTGCATACTAATTGAGCTTTTAACTAATTAACATTTAATTTGTAAGATTTCAATTGGGTTTTATATCATTTTTTTCCTTCTTGGAGTGAGCAATTAGAGGTTTTGGTTTGGCTAAACTGGATATTGAATGGTTCTGGACATATGGAGAATTGGAATGACCAATATCTTATGTGTGATGTCAATGCATTTCTTTTGTTCTATTTTTTATGTTTGGTGTTGGTGTTTGTGGTGGATATTGATTCTTGGTTACATTGTATACTCTTATTTTCCCTGTAAAAAGGGAAGTGAGGGGAATTAATTGATGTTCACTCTTTGTGAATTATTAATTAGCCCATGTCTTTGGTATGGATTCTATTTTCCTATTATTGCATGACAGGTGGATATTTGGTTGTTTTAGAATTTAGAGCTTTGAACCTTGTTTTAAGCTGATTTATTTCTTACAACTGGTTTTTAAAATGACAAATTGGTCTTGTTTAAGTACAAAGTATTTTAATTTAATGCATCACACAACAATTTCCTAAATTCAATCACAAATGTCATCTTGTTGAATAACTCAGCTAAATTCTGCAGTAGCAAATTGCATATTGTCAAAATCATGTTAGGGTAATTGTGTTCTAACAACAGCAATAATAATAAAATAATTAAAAAAAAATGAGATTGATAATAGTTCCTGAACGTTCATTTAGACTGATTTAGATCCTTTGATTAAGACACATGATGCAGGGTCCACCTATAAGCGTTGATTAAGACGGATTTGGTGGTGTGCACTCAAAACCTTTTTCATTATTCCTAATTACTTTTTTCTTTCTTTCTTTCTTTCAACACTATACATAATACTCCCACGCTAACAGTTAGATCTAGCTGTCACTCAAGTGAGAGTTGCTACAATTTTTGTTGTTACCATGCACCAGAAAACAGAATAAACCATGTTTTAGTTGTCCAATTCATTGTTTCTTCTCTGGTTGGTCTGATAGCTACACCTCATTCATACTCACACCAACACCATACACATACTTGTGAATCCCATAACACCTTCATCATCTTCGTTTGTGGTTTCTTGTTATTGTCTCAAATATTTATATTTTTTTTGGATAAATTTTCAGGAAATGGGGTTTTGAGAAGTTGGTGTATAAGGACTCAAAGAAAGGGATTAGAAGGGACAGAAAATATGCAGTGCAACCTCGTAGCTTGTTTGCAACTGGGGTTCACATGTCACAGAATCTAGCAGGGAAAACAACTCATAAAACAGAAGGGAAAATCATGTATTACCACTACCATGGAACCATTGCAGAGAAGAGAGAATCTTGCAAGATGCTTGTAAATTCAACAGAACTCACATACGAGAAAACCCCCTATGTTTTGGACACTACCATGAGAGACATTGCTGGTGTTATCAAGAAATTTGAGCTCAAGATGATTGGATCCAGGCTTCAGAATCAGAAGAATCGCCAATGACACAATAATAATCTTTCATTTCTTTTTTTTTTTTTTTGGTTTATTATTAAAAAAAAGTAAACTATATCAATAATTTAACTTGTTGTAGAAATAGGTATTCATTCAGCGGTTCTTTTCTTTTTTTTTCTATTCTGTGTTTAATAGTTTTCCTTTTATTTTATATTTTAATTTATTTATTTCTTATGTTTATTTACAGCTGGGTATATGATCATGTTCCATTATTAATATTTCTTTTTTTTTTTCTTTTCCTCTGTGTTCTCTACAAATCCTTTATTTTTATTTATATATATTTGTAAAAAAAAATGATGAATTTGATATGTTGGTTTAATTATTTTGTCGGTGTGGGACAGGGCACTAGGGTATCCCTAGCTTTCTCTACTGTTGCTTTGCTGTTATGCATGCATCTATTTTTTTATTTTAATTTTTATTCCAATTTCAGATCCTTATTCCTTAAATGAAATTTTTTTTTTTTTTGTCTTTAAATGAAATATTTATGAAAGCATGCACTTTTTTTTATTCCGTATATTAAAAAAGTGTAAAGTGGAAAGAACTCAGAACCTTGTATTCTCATCACCTAATTATCAATCTCAATGAATAAGAACTCTAATTACTTTATATATAATTAACTTTCTTACTAAAATGGTCTTTATTATTAGTTGGTTTGTACTGTATTCTTCAATTCGAGATATAAAGATTAATTCGAATCTAAATTTTATTTAAAATTTATTATATGCATATATTTTAACGCTTATTTAAGAAGATTAGTAAATTAATTATTATACTAACAAAAATGGTCTTAATGATGGAGTAATGTTAAGTAATTGTATTTAATTAGTTAGTATTAATTTAAATGAGATGTGATATGGAAGTTAAAAGCGGATAAGGTGAATAAATCCTTTCAGTAAAGAAATTAAAGGGTAGGCTTATTATTTTATTTGTCTTTAAGAGGGTCATTGATGAAAGGGGCTCATCACTTTTGGACAAGTCAAAAAGGACATGTGGGTGGCATGAGTGCCTTCTGTTTTGTGTATTGGAATAGGACATTGGAATAAAACCAAAACAAAATGCTAATAATACGACATAATTGAATCATTAGTGACCAATAATTAATAGTAACTAACTGGAAATTACATTAAGACCGACACATTCAGAAATTAAAGTGATTATGTTAAGCACAAGGCTTTGCATTGTGTATGGTAATAAGTCTTTTCATGTTACCGTATATAAGATGGATTAACATGTATTCATGTTTATTCTAAAAATTTGTTTACTCAAATATTAAAATATAAATAAATATTCAAAATAAATTAAACAAAATATTTATTTATATATAAATATATAATAATTATTTTTTGTGACTGATTTTAAATATAAATAATAATGTTTGTTAGGCTTATTATATTGGCAAATACTACATATTATGATCTTGCATTGAAGGATTTAATTTAGACATGATATACATTGCGTGGCTCACAAGCCATTCTATTAAGTACAACAAAGTGGAACCCTTAGATCCTTTCCCTTTTAGTTCTTACTTCTTACAACAATAAATGAATAAAAAATAAAATAAAAAGGTATGGTTCTTCTTTTTACTTTTTCCACGGTGGAAAAAACTTTAGATGGGATGAAATTATATATATTTGGAATTTTAGTGTATAAATATATTCTATATACTTTTTTAAACTAAAATATCGACTATTAAAATAATCAATTTTTTTAATGGAATAATAATTTCTTTTATAAACACAAAAAATTAGTTACTAATATATTTTAGCTTTAACTTTTATTTATATATACTTTGATTAAGATGCAAATTTGGTTAGCTTATATTAATTATAGATTTTAATTATAAATGAGATTACTAGACTTGTCTGTATTCCTATATAAATACCTAATCCGTGACTAGTTTTTCGTATTTATTGTAAGAATTTTTAGCGGTAGGCTTCTAATAAAAATAAAACTCAATTTATAATAAGGGCTATGCTAGCTAGCTATACATTAAAATTTAGTCATTGAATTAATTATCAATGTAAAATATTATTAAAATATAAAATATAAATATTTAATGACTAATTTAATAATTAAATTTTAATATATAAATAGCATTTTGTTATAATAACATACATATGCCGACACAATATATACTCAATTGTATTATGCATTTCATTGATTTTTAATGCATAAATGAAATAGCTTGGCTAATTCATCATTTTCATATATATGTAACTTTCAGTTTTAGACCACCCTATAAGTTTGAATTATTAATAGTAGGATTAGTTGCATTGTAATATAAAAGGAAAAATAAATAAATATTGTAAATGGCACGTGGGTGAGTCAAAGATTCATGTTACACTTATAAGAATTTGTTCAACATTTTCGTCATACCTCATCAACTCTGCCGCGTCCAAAATCATCAAAATAAAGAAAAATAATGGCGTCTGAAATGAAAGTGGAAAAAATAAAAATTCAGAGATGTAATGTAAACTGAGGAAAGCGTGTAATCTTATAGAGGTTTGAAGTGATGTTTCAAAAAAAAAAGAATATAAGTATTTACTGTATGAAATTATATGAATCCACCGAAATATTAAATTATGTGCTGATTTTTATTATCAATAATCAGTTTTTGGAAAACAAAAGCTGAAAAACTAAGTAGGCCTACTAATTATTTTAAGAACAACTTTAAGGTAAAAAATTATTTAATTTTAGAGTAATATTAAAAAGACAATAATATAAAATTATCATATTTAATTTAATATTCATAATTTTTAATATATAATATATAGCATATGTAATTATATATTTATAACATTTAAAATTATTCATTTATTTAAGCAAAAATTAATGAACACTAAATAAAAAAATTTTAGATTATTTTTAAGCTGATTTTTTTTGTCTCTCAAATATTTTTCTAATTTTATTATAATATCCGATTATCTAATTATATTTTTTTATGACTGTTTAAACAGTAATATTAAAAGTAATTATTTTTATCGATAAGAAAAAGTCAATGTAAACTATTTTACCCTAAAATTAAATGCTATATAAAAACTCATCTATTAAGGAGATTTTATTGAGAAGAGTAACGAAAAGGCAGAGTTTTCCTTTTTCTAAAACTCATCTATGATTTTATTGAGGAGATTTTATTATATTATCTAGAATATTATTTTAATGGGCTTTTTATTTCTCAAAATGTGTGCTTGAATTTCAATTCACTTAAAATACGTGGCTTTTTATGGGTCTCAACCGCTAGTATGGGAACCTTGTTGTCTTGTCGGTAGAACTAAGAATGTCTACATGCCATTTCAAAGTTGTGATGCCAAAACAGAACCAGACATTCAATGGAGTAACATTTTAGTAATCACTTAATTAGTTTATTATTAATTATTTTATCCCATTTTATTTATTTATTTATAGTTTTCTTTTTCACTTTTCATTCCTTTAAAGCTAAAAATAACTAACTGTAAATCAAAAAGCGTAGTATAGTGAATGATTAAAAGTGTGGTCCATTAGGACCACCACCTCTTTTTGTTTCAGCCAAAAAGATAGGGTCCTACATGGCTATTAGTAATTTAGCATGCTTTATTATTTTTATTATTATTGAAAGGGTTGAAAAGTCTTTTATGGGTTTAGGTCTTAGGAGGTATCCTATATATTTTGCACCCAGCCGACACACACATAGCAAATTAAATCAATGTGCAATTGTTTTTTTTTAAAAAATTATATTTTCACATTCAATAATTAAGTGTTTAATTATTTGAGATATTACAGAATTTATTAAAGGTAACAAAAATATTTTTGGTACATTTTCCTTTTTTATTGGGGGGTCCAAAATGAGGGTTAGACATGAGTCAACAACCGTGTTCCTTCCTTCAGCAGCTTTTGTTTTTTGGGATGGCTTCGAATACACTCTTTCCTTGTGTCTTCATCTTAATTGCATTATTGAATATTGGAAAAGAAAATTTATTAACTCAATGTGTGTATATATATATAGATACATAGATAGATTATAGTCATTTATACCGTACCATTATTTCTAGAAGCATCTCATCATCATAGTTATTACATTATATTTACATCTCTCCAATGTCTAATTAATCAAAACCATGTTAATTAGAGTTTCAGAACAATTAGAGAAATAAAAAACAATTCAGAATTAATTTATATGTTTTGACGGGAAATAATTAAGCCCTTGTTTACTTTTACCACTTAAATAAGCTAATGCAATGTGGGACATTATACTAAGTTAGCAATACTAAAAATCAGCACAATTTATTATCTTTTGCTAACGGTTAAATATAAGAGTTTAGTTTTAATGTTTTTTTTTTTAAGTATAAAGAGTTACAAAACCATTTAATTAGATTTATATATTTATATGACTTTAAGAATAATGAATTTAAAAATTAATTATTTTTTATGAAATAATAATATTTTATTAAATGTATGTGTAAAATTTTTATAGACTAACGATGCATAAAAATTAAATTTTATATATAATATTTAAAAGTATTAACTAAAAATATAATGTCTGATAAAAGTGTTAAATTACCGACTTACTCACTAAAATTATTGATTAATATAAATTAAAATTATTAATTCTTAAATTTTACTAAACAATGCCGAATTAATCATGCTTATATGTAAGTAAAAAATTAACGGTATTAATTTGATTACAAGTTGTTATCCTCATGTCAATGGAATGAAAAAAAATAAGAAGAAAAAAAGAGAGATATATAAATTATAGGAGGAAGGGGACAAGAATGGACCCTCCCTTTGATTTGCAGCGGTGGCACGTCAAAGGGTGGAGCTGGCAAAATTGAAAATGAAATTAAAACTCAATTTTAACAACACAAATCATTTGGACAACACATCCAATGTTTCTCTTCTTATTGTCTCCATTTTTCTCTTGTTTTCTCCCTCTCGTGTCCCTTTTCATATCTAAATGAATAAATATTAAGAAAAATGTTTCATAAACTCATTTTTGTATCTTACACTGAATTAATTAAAAATGTAATATAATAAAAAAATTAATTTTCATATAATGTGAATCATACGAAAATTTTATATAGATAATCATTTGTATATTATTGTATTAACAAAACTAACTAATTTTCAAATATATTACTTAAAAACATTTTAACATAATAAATTTAATTAAGTGACTATATAAAATTCTTTACGATTTTTACACATTAAAATTAAACTTTAATAAAAAAAAGTTGAACTTGAGAATCAACTTGAATTAACATTAACAAATTCTTTTAATCCTACGTTATAAATCCTAAAAATTAAAATTTTAATCTTAAATTTGAAATTCTAAATAATAAATTTAACTTTAAATCCTAATTTTTTTTGAGAAAAAAGAGTTAAAAATATAATTTTATAATAAAAAATTAACTACTAATATTAACTATTCAAAAATTAATTATCTATATTTTTAATAAAAAATACACAATATAAAAATAAATACGTTTATTTATCATTACCTAAAAGAATATATACACCCACACACACTTTGTATACAGTCCACATAGCCTAAATAAAGGGTGGGCATGGTCAATAATGAGAAAGATGTATTATTAGATGCTTATTTAGTTTATTTATACCCTACCCATCCATATGCTCTCATGATCAGTTAATAACATCAAAAAGCTTAATTCAACAAATAAAATAAATAAAAGAGTTGGTTTAGTATGATAAAGCATCTTCTATCTTCAATAATAATGTGTGCTTGTTGCTAACCGAACCGTGTAGGCATTATTTTTGGAAACAAAATGCATTGTTCTTTATCTTATAACATGTGCTTCATTTTCATTTCCTCAACATTTTGATTCCTAATTTGACCAGTGGTGTAGTAGTGGGGTATGCTAATTCTTCCATGTACATACACCTGCATAGCAACATAATAATAATTATAGTTAATACCAATTTCTATGTACTAATTATGAATTATTAAAAGAATTCATTCTAATACTAAAATAGTTTAATTTATATAGTCATTCGGTTATATTTTTATGATTATTTACACAATTGATGTAAAAAATATTTTTTTTTTCTAACATAATATTATATGATTCGATATGTATATATAAAACTATGGGTAGTGCTAATAATTAATGGAATATCACCTGACAATCAGTTAATAAAAAAGAAATACAACATTTAAAAATCATATAAAAATTGATCATTCGAATAATAAAAGACTCATTATTTAAAATAGTAGATGATAAATTATCTAAAATAATAAAAATTATATTATTTTAAATAATACAAAATAAAACATCCAAAGTAATTATTGTTAACTCAATAATAATAATAAATAAGATTATTATTTATTATTAGTAAAAGAATATTGGCTAATAATAAATTATTTCAATTCTTATTAAAACCCAAATTAAATAACAAACAAACAAGTTTGAAGGGGAAGGGGGATTCTAGACCAATCATGAAATCATATCTCTAAAAAACTGCTCAAATTTCCAGACGACAACCTGTCGGTAAAACAGATACAACAGTTCTTGGGGATTGTGAATTATATCCGTGACTTTATCCCAGATGTGACTAGACATACAAGCCAGCTGTCTAAACTTCTCAAGAAGAAACCCCCACCTTA
>JASCZI010091185.1:15348-35995 GCA_036250425.1 Stylosanthes scabra | reverse complement strand
GCATGTCTGTTTTTGAAAAGCTCAAAATGCGTTTAATGGATGTAGTGACAGCATACTTATATGGATCTCTCGATACTGACATATATATGAAAGTACCTGAGGGTTTTATAATTCAAAACCTCGGGAGATGTTTTCCATAAAATTGGAAAAATCACTATATAGACTAAAACAGTCTGGCAGAATGTGGTATAATCGTCTTAGTGAATATCTGCTCAGAGAAGGATACAAAAATGATCCGATATGTCCATGTGTTTTCATCCAACGATCCAAATCAGGTTTTGCCATAATTGCAGTATATGTTGATGATTTAAACATCATTGGAACTCTTGATGAAATAGAAAATACTGCAAAATATCTCATGAAAGAATTTGAGATGAAGGATCTTGGAAAAACAAAATTTTGTCTTGGTCTTCAAATTGACCATTTAAAGGATGGAATTTTTGTCCACCAGTCAAATTACACGAAGAAGGTTCTAAAGCGATTTTACATGGACAAAGTACATCCTCTCACGTCTCTGATGGTTGTCCGCTCCCTCAATGTTCATGATGATCCGTTCCGTCCTCGTGAAGACGAAGAAGAAATTCTTGGTCCAGAAATTCCATATTTAAGTGCTATTGGAGCTTTGATGTATTTGGCAAATAATACTCAATCAGATATTGCATTCTCGGTCAACTTGTTAGCCAGGCATAGCTCATCCCCAACTAGGAGGCATTGGAATGGCGTGAAACATGTTTTTCGATATCTCAACGATACCATCGACCTTGGTCTATTCTACCGTAATGGTGCGAATGCTACTCTAGCTGGTTATGCTAATGCAGGATATTTATCTGATCCACATAAGGCAAAATCACAAACGGGATATGTATTCACTTATGGAGATACCGCAATTTCATGGAGATCAATGAAACAAACTTTGACTGCAACATCATCAAATCACGCAGAATTGATAGCTCTCTATGAAGCAGGCAGAGAATGTGTATGGTTGCGATTGATGGTCCATCATATCTAAAGCGAATGTGGTATACCAACAATCGCTAGTCATCCGACTCCTATATATGAAGACAATACTGCATGTATTGCTCAAGTCAAAGGAGGCTACATTAAAGGAGATCGAACAAAGCACATATCACCAAAATTTTTCTCAACACATGATCTTGAGAAAGATGGAAAGGTTGAGATCAAGCAAATCAAGTCTAGTGAGAATCCTGCTGATTTATTTACAAAAGCATTACCTCCAAAGAGATTCGAAGAACTTGTACACAAGATTGGCATGCGCCGCCTCCGTCAATTATATTAAGATGAGGGGGAGAATTTTATGCACTGTACTCTTTTTCCCTTGTTCTGGTTTTTATCCCACAGGGTTTTTTTTTTTTTAGACAAGGTTTTTAATGAGGCAGTGTTCATCATATGGGATATCGTACTCTTTTTCCCTCAGTCAAGTTTTTATCCTACAAGGTTTTTCTGACGAGGTTTTTAATGAGGCATATCCGTAATGGACGTCCAAGGGGGAGTGTTATGATTGAAGCAAGTGGGGCGGCTGATTTGCCGCCGGTTACTATGCAGTGCATAGTAACCCAATCAATCGTGGTCGTCCATTCCTAATCAAGTTACTATGTTGCATAGTAAATGAATCATAGTCGTTCATTCCTTTTCATGTAATAGTAAATCTTTTACTATAAATAGGGCTATGATTTCATAAGTTTTTTATATCCAGAAACCAATAAGAATTTTATATTCTTTCTCTCTATAGTTTTCTCTCTTCTTTTCTTATATTCTCTCTTTTATATAGCTTTAGTTTTACTATAGCTTCGACTATAGCTTTGATATTATAACACTCTGCATATTACACTATAATACTATAATATTATCAACATAAAAAATTCTTGTTCAACATTATCAGCAAATATTACAAAAAAAAAAAAAAATAGAAACCAGAAAAAAGTTATATATGTATAGAGCTCTTCACCTTTCTTCTCCTATTATCTTATTCCTCTAGCTCTTTGAAGTAGAAGTGAACTCTTTGTGTGTGTAATTTGTTTGAAACAACAAGTGAGTGAAGTGGGTTAATCGATTGGCAGAGAGAGCTCTAAAGGGGAGTGTTTAGCTGCAATTTTTTTTGTTGTTTTGTGAATTTTTTTAACCACTGTTAAATGATTTTCATGGCAATTCGCTAATCGTCATCTACAATGAAGTTGATAAATTATTTTGTGGTGGTTCCTAATCGTTGGCATAACTTTCTCAAATAGGATAACTATTTCATTTGATTTTTTTTTAATTTGTGGCGGTTTCAAACCGCCACTATTATATGTGTTATATTTTTTTAAATATATTTGAATCACGAGTCCACAACTAATAATTGTGTACTATTTAACAAACCATCCAGTTATATTAAAATTATTTGTGTGTATTAGAAGCCAGTAATAAAAGATAAATAAAAAATACATTATTATTTATTTGCCATTTAATTAACATTAAGAATATAATGTAAATTTAAATTCAAAATAAAACCTAGATCTTATCCTACATCAATAGTGTAGAGGTACAAGTTAAGATTGTGATCCAAAATATATATATATATGTCACCAAAATATTTCTTGAGTAGAATGAAAATGTCCTCCACTACCTGTGAAAACCGTAGAGCCTATACTTATTGTTATCTTGCATTTTTCAACTTTTAGCGACAAGTATGCTTTATTGCCCTAATAGGCTAAGCTAATAATCTATCCAATTCTTTTCTTCATTGACATCATTAAGCAAATTAGTCTTTTCGATATTATGGACATGGTTGCTAAAATTGTCCTGTGCCAAACTTTGAATTCCAAATTAGGTATTAGCTTAGATATGACATAGCATTACTTCTTTCCTGGGCCAGGACCCTCGTTTGAGTTTCTTCAATTCAAAGTGATGACTAATAATTAATTAACATGAGTGCACAATATATAAAACCAAACCAAACAAAGCTAAATGAATAAATAAAAAACTCCTATTATGTAGCATATATTATTTTACTCCTAAGCAAATAAAATAAAATGTTAGTGCATGACGGTCCAGCAAATATCTATCTTAGCTGGTGCACACTTCTTACCATAATTTGATAATGTAAAGTGTTATAGACAGTGATATTTGCATATAAAAAATATATATTAAGGATTTAATAAAAAATAAAATAATTTAAGAAAAAAATAAAAAAATAAAGTCAGAACATTAAAATATAAAATAATTAAGAAAATAATATTATATTAATTAATGAAAAATTATAAAAATTCATATTAAAAAATCATTTATTATTCCTCCTAAAAGATATCACACCAATGCTCATATGGATACAGAAGAGAGCAATCTATCCATCCCCATACTGCAAATTGACCAATTGGACTAATTATTTAAAAAATCATTTATTGTTCCAAGCATGCATAATTAATTAGATACACATAAGAAATAAGAAATAACAACTCTAACTTTTTACCCATATCGTTTTGACACGTTTAGACTTTTTTAGAGCGAACATATAAACTTTCCAAGCCCCTGAGGCTTTGATTATTCAATGTCTAACTCTAGCTTATGCTAAGCCTAAAATAATTATAAATAATTATGAGTTGTAACTAGTTGCATTGGACCCATTAATCTTTTAATATTTTCTTTGAAAGCTTTGTGTATGTGTTTGTTTTTACAATTCTTTCTTTTGTTTTTTTTTTTAAATCTTGGGTTTGGATCAACTTGTGTTAGGATTAAATATCAAGTTGGTATGCGAGAATTTTTCTGTTGGATATTATGTTAGGGTAGTTATACAACTTTTTGTCAACACTTTTTAGCGTATTACTAAAATTTAGGTCATATTATTTTATTATTTTATATGTTTATTGACATATTTTTACTTTCATTTTTTAAATATTAAAAAAATGTTATTTGAATCTTTTAAGTGTCAGCAAAATTATATAATCACCATAATTATCATAATAATAGTTACCATAGCATTCACCTATCTCCTTCCTAGTAATACTAGGGAGATAATAGCACAAATAATCTAATGATATTTAACTTTTAACATTAATAATTATTTATATGTGTAACACATATAATTACATGTTTTTAACATTCATATTTATTTATTTATTTCAACAATAATTAAGGAATATAAAATAAGCTAAGAAATAAAAGTAAAATCCTAAATTATAAACTCTAAATCTCTCTCTGTCCCTATCGAATCGCCACCATAGGGAATTTTTTGTCCCGTCTTCGTTTTCTGTGAATTTTTCATTTTCATTTTTCTTTCATAATTTTAATACAAATTTTAATAAAAAAAATTAAAAATAGTAAAAAATACTGATAATACAGTGAAACATCGTTCAAATACACTTTGTCAACAATTACAAATTATTTAAAACTTAATATCATATCTAAAAAGATAAAATAATATAATATAATGATATGTGAAAATTAGTAAATCACTAAAAACCATATACTATAAATTAATCCATAAGGATATTCTAGATATTTCAGATCATTTGAGAAATTTCAGGATCAGAGGCGGGGATCCCTGCTCTGGTCCCCGCATCTGTGTCAGGAAAATTTTACTCTTAATCCTCATCTACATGAAAAAAATTCTCTATGTTCAAATTATGATTCTCATTCGAGGGTAGGTATGGCAATTCTTCCCGGCAGGGCGGGTACCTGCGGATATTTACCTGCTAGGAGATGGATATGGGGGGATTTTTTCACTTGCGAGGAGTGGGAGTCGAGATACCCACCCCATGAGTATCCGTTAACAGAAAAATACACAAATACCATTTATATATATACATATATATGAAAACCTTAGCTTCACATCTCAAACTCTTGCCTCCTGCCTAATTCTCCAACCACGTTTAATTCTCTAACACTAACCTTTCATCTCCTGAAAACCCTAATTCTCCAATATTCCCTCACGCCTCATATCCTTCTAACCCTCTCCTTCAAAATCACGCACTTCCTTCACCGCCGTTGACGCCAGCAACTGTGAGTCTCCAGTGCCTCGCCACCCCGCTGTCTCGCTGTCCAGACGCACCTCCGCATTGCAAGCCCGCAACCTGGAACAAGCTATTGCGTCGCTACTCTGAACACGACGAGCTGCTTCGACACTGCTGCAACCGCAATGACAATAGATCTGAAGCATCTCGCCTTCCTTCAATAGCTGTTCACCAGCGGCGCCTTACTGCATAGTCTGTCACCTTTTTTTGGTTGTAATGTTTGATAAAAATTTATATATTTGTTTATCTGTTAAATTCTTTATGTTCTTTTGTTTATCAATTTGATGTATAAGATGATAGTGTGGAGAAGATATGCAGATCTGAGTTTTTTGAATTTTTTGTTATTTTTTTTTAATCCGTGGATATCTGCGGGTATCCGGCTATTCGGTGGGGGAATGGTTCCTCGTTACCCCTCATGGGTACGGAGCGGGACAGGGGGCGGATTTGGGGATGGGTCCCATGCCTCATGGAGACCCATTGCCATTCCTATTCGAGGCCCGTGAAAATTTCCGCTTTGTGGGGATTTGTAAACTAAAAAAATTTCTAAATTTTAAATGAGAAATTTGTTTAATTTTACCAATCCATTAATATATAACTTGAACAATAATCTATCATTTTGTTTATTGAAATGATGAGAAGTAAATTTGTCAAATTAAATTGAAAATAAACTTTTTTGTCGTATACTTTACATGGCAAAAGAAATTGCATAAAAAAATATTGAAAATTGTGAGAAACTAAATTGAAGGTTTATTACTTTTCTATTAATTTGGAATTTACCTATCAAACAAGAGAACGAATAAGATTTCTTCCAACACTACTTTCCAAAGGGCGAATAGGATTATTGGAAGGACAACAGAGGCTCTGAGAGTGACCCATTATATGATTATTACTATTATTAATAAAATTTAGAATTAATAAAATATTCAATCTCTAAATGATAGATATTATGGCAATTAATGATTAAATTCCTAATAAATATTACTCTTATCTCTTTTTTAGGAAGACAAAATAGTATTTTTTTCCTTCTTTTTCATACTTTAAACTTTTTATAAAAATATAACTTGAATTCATACAAATTAAGAATATTTTAGAAAAATATAAATGAAAAATTAAAAAAAATATATATTAAGGTAAGTAAATCTTACGTAAAATGTACAGTACAAGAATAATTAAAATTTACACTTTATAAATATTTTTTTAATATTTATTATTAATAAGAATTTAATTATAAATTTTAAAATAATATAAAAAATTAATTAAAAAAATTATAAAAATTCCATTATAAATTCAATAAAATATATAAGAACTAATAAAATAATTTAACCTCGACTATACATGCCAACCTTGCCAACACTCCTTTGTATTATGATGCCTTTTTAACTTATAGGTAGTACCAATCTTTGCTTCCTCTCCATGCCCCACACACCCGAGTCTAATTTTACTGGATCATCAATATCACTACTTCACTACCCACTAGCTAGCTAACTGCTACTGCTTTTTATCTTACTCTTATTTTTGTTGCTTAACTACTTTTAGTATTGAGCTCTCTTATCATATATATATTAAGACGACTGAAGAATGAAACCTAAAGAAGTAGAATTACTTTCCTTTTTGTTGTTTCAGTAATAACATGCATGATTCTCTCAAAATTCTCTAAATTAATAAGAACTAACTACAAAACTAAATTTTGATGAAATTAGATAAAATACATTTTGTCAATAAAAATGAAAGAGAGTAGGGTTTATACTTTATAGGGTTAAAAAGTTTCCAAATTTTAAACTTCAAGCTTGCCCCTTCCTTTTTATTTTCGATGGTTATTATGATATAAAACTCGCAACTTAAAAAACTGCAAAGAATGAAACAAATCTAAATATACAAAAATAACAAGGAGTGATGATTAAATATTGGGAGATATGCCAATCAGATAGGTCAAATAACATTTGTCTTCTTTTTCAATAGAGATAGAGAAGTCTTGAATTCGAGTCCTCTCTTAATATATCTTTAATAAAAAAATTAAATAATACTCCTGCGAAAACATTTTTAAAAATGATTCAATTAAATATGTTTGGTCAAATGCATCAACTTATCTAACGATTCATCATGCAATCTTCTCAGGAATATATCTTCACTAAGAGTATGACTTGCATATTAATATTTATTTGTAGACACTTAATCTCTTAGGCCTTCCTTTTTCATTTGAAAAATAAAAACTCAAAAGCATCATCCGATAAAATATGAGCACCAATCAGAGGAATAGACCACACGTTGTTTTTGCCTATTAGCTTCTATCACACTCTATATTTATATATATAGAAGCTCATTTCGCTTTCTATGCATACTATTATTTCTCTCATAATTAAGCTTTACCATGTGATGATGAATGATGGAATACCCGCGATCTTATAGTTGCTCTTCCTCATCTCATTATTCCAACAACCATCTTCAACAACAACAACTAAACTCATCATCATCAACACTCACTTCACAGCGCAGCTTTGCATCAGTTCCTTCTCTTAATAATAATTGTTACTCACAATCCCATTATCAACCTTCCACCACCGTCGCATACCACCACTGCCTTGCCACTCTCAAAGGCCACACTTCTTCCTACGTCTCCTCCCTAACTCTTTCCGGAAACTTCCTCTACACAGGCTCTTCGGATCGCGAAATCAGATCATGGGACCGCACACTTCTCCATTCCGAATTCGACCCGGAAAACACACACTCAAGTTCACCCACCAATATGGTTGTTGCCGGAAAAGGTACTCTCCTATATATATTATGAAGCAATTATCATCTTCACTCACATAATTTTATATCAACCATGCTATTCAAATATTCACTAACTTCTATAAAATACATATTAAAAATAAGTTAAATAACATATAACTTGTTTTTTGTTTTTATATATATTCATCAATGTTATCTTAAAATAAAAAGGCAGTCAACTTCAAAAGAGCATCTTGTTCTAAGTAGGCGCCAAGGATGCGAAGGGTCGCCCTCCAAACAAACTTAACTTTTAATTTTGTGAATGATTTAACCTATCTATGATATAATAATTGAGGAACTCTACAAAGCATGTAAATTTACCTTTTTTTCTTTTTTTTTTTTTTTACTTACAATTAAATATCAATATTTAAAAATATTGATTAAAAATAGAGATACTAAATGATCATCGGGATTTATTATTTTTTTTGTCAATTATTTAGCTAGTAACATCTAAAAATATTAATTAAAGTATGATATTAAAGTTCTAATATCCAGAGTCGTTCTTCAATTAGAACGGCCAAAAGTATGATATTCTATATTATTGAACGAAATGTAGACCGGATTGCTGGCTAAAATGCTAGGAAAAAAGTTGCTGTCTATGTAGTATTGTCTCCTATTGTTATCTAAAATATAATTATTGGTATTATTATTACCACACAGGAGCTGTGAAGTCACTAGTAGTTCAATCGGACATGCTGTTTAGCGCTCATCAAGACCACAAAATCCGGGTCTGGAAGATAAGCAACCGCCACGACGACGAAACACATATTCAGAAATGTACTCGAGTAGCGACACTTCCCACGCTAGGGGACCGAGCCTCCAAGGTGCTGATTCCGAAGAACCATGTTCAGATACGCAGGCACAAGAAGTCCACTTGGGTTCACCACGTCGACGCGGTGTCCGTGCTTGCCTTCTCCGCCGACGGCTCCCTGCTCTACTCTGTTTCTTGGGACAGGACTATCAAAATCTGGAGAACAAGGGACTTCACTTGTTTGGAATCGGTTAGCACCGTAATTCTCATACAAAAGTATTGATTGGTTTTCAGTGTATCAATATTTTTAATAGAATAAATTATAATTTCTAATGGTGAGCTGATTTTAAATATGAAAGATATAACAAAAGTTATCGAATAGGTTAACAAAACTCTCAAAATAGTTCCACAAAATTATCTCATAAATTTTTCACAAAAGTAATCCAATCTTTAAAGATGTGTCGTTAATTAATTATTCTAATTATTATTAGCTCACTAGTATGCTTAATTAAGGATTTTAGGTTTATGTATGCAGCAAGTCATTAGTAAACGTCATTCCTTTAAATAGTAATGTGTTTTACGATAAATTAGTCTTTGACTTATCGAATTGAAATTGAGAAATATCGTGAAAAACTAAAAAAAAAAAGGTCTAATTAATTTGTATCTTTCATATTAAAAATTATCCATATATATTAAAATCTTTTATATGATAAAATTAAAATTCATAAGTTATTCATCTTAAAAGATAATGTCCAAAGGAATTATTAGAAGCTTTTAAATGTGTGTGTTTTATTTTCTTATTAAAACTGCATGTATTTATCATATTTCATAGTGATACTCGTACTTTTTACAAACATAGGTGAACAACGCACATGAGGACGCCATAAACGCAATGGCGGTTTCCACAGATGGGGTTGTTTACAGTGGTTCAGCGGATAAGAAAATCAAGGTGTGGAAGAGAATGGAAGGGGAAAAGAAACACATTCTAGTGGACACCTTAGAGAAGCACAACTCAGGTATAAACGCCTTGGTTCTGAGCTCTGATGAGACTCTCTTGTATTCAGGTGCATGTGACAAGTCAATTTTGGTTTGGGAGAGAAGACAGGATGATGATGATGACGACGAAGAAGAAGAAGGGTATAATGGTGAAATGGTAGTGGTTGGTGCACTAAGAGGGCACACCAAGTCCATATTGTGCCTGGCTGTGGTGTCTGATTTGGTGTGTAGTGGTTCTGCTGACAAAACAATTAGGGTGTGGAGAAGGGGTATTAATAACAAGGAATATTCTTGTTTAGCAGTTTTGGAAGGGCATAATGGTCCAATTAAGTGCTTGACTGCGGTGGTTGATGATGACTGTAACAATAATGATAGTGATAATCCATCTGATGAAGGTTCTTCTTTTCTAGTCTATAGTGGCAGCTTGGATTGTGATGTTAAGGTGTGGAAGATTTTTGTTCCTCATCTCTAAATTATTCCAGTACTCCACACTTGGACATGTAATTCCTCCTTTTCTGACTCTTTTTTTTTTTTTGTTTTGGTATATTATATGTAAGATTTTGTCTGCTTTTGTTCCTAGTCCTAATCCTTTATTTGTCTTTTAAAAGTTTAGCATAGTTTAATAAGTTATTGGTACGCTAAAATTAGCCACTAAAATCAGCTATTAGTATATAATATATATTAAAATATAAAATATATAGTGTAATAATACATACTGAAATATAAAATACACACTAAAAATATATTACACTACATATATTTTATATTTCAATATGTATCATATATTAGTAGCCGATTTTGATGGCTAATTTTAGCATACACCAGAATAACCCATTACACTGTGCTAAACTTTTACCTAATAGGTTAAAAACTAATCTAACAATACATCAAAGCTTCATTTAAAAATTTTTCATTGACTATTAAATTATTGCATATATAATGGAGTATTTTTTTTAAAATAAATAAAATAAATATAAAATTTACTTAAATGGGCGCGAATTGAACTTTTTACCATTTTGTGCTTCAATCATGATATGATGTTTTACGGTACCATGATCTTAAATATATTGTGTTAAAACTGAACGGACTGGACTATATATAACACGGGCTAGGGCTAGACTAGCCCAATATAAAAAAATACTAATGCGGACTAGAATATCTCATGATATATGAATTTTGAAAAGTGTGCAAGTTTTTCAATGCTTGGAGTGCTTAGAAAAATTAATTGGCCTAAGAAATAGATGGGAACAAAAGGGGTAGATAGAATTTCAACAATTGATTTTTATTCCCTGTCATTATTTAAACTTCTTGATTGTTTTTTTTAGGGATAAGTGGTGTTTTGGTCACAAAGGTTTGGGCCGAAAATCTGGATGGTCTCAAACCTTTTATTTTAGTCAAAAAGATCATTAAAGTTTTATTTATATATAAAATGACATAAATATCCCTATATAAATAAATTACTAATTAAAAACCCTATTTTTTATTCATTTCAGCAGCCTCCCTTCCCTCTTCACTCTTCTTTCCCTTCTCTGTATCTCCCTTCAACCTCCATCCTTCAGCAGTGGAATGAGACTCAACGGCGGAGTGAATACTCGGTGGTGGCAGTGGCGATTCTAGCTCAAGCGACGGTGACGGAACAACGACTTTCTCGGGCACCAGCGGCGGTGGAGTAGCAACTCGGGACGCCGCAGCTGGGTGGTGATGCGGTGGCAGCCCCCTTTCCGGCGTCACTGCTTCCGTCCACTTCTCCCTCTCCAGCTTGCCATTCCCTCTCTTCCATCTCGGTTCGACGACAGCAACAGAAGTGTCCTCTACCTCTACCGGGGCCGCCGTCTCTCTCCCCCTCTTTTTTATTTCTCTTCTTACATTCCCTATTTTCTCTTCTGTAACTCTGCGTGTGTGTAACAGGTGTTTCATTTATTTTTTTTCTTTTTTTTTTTGGGGACAAGAAGGGGTGTTTGTTTGAATGGGAAAATTAGGGTTTGGTATAAAAATCATAGATCTGAGATTGAGGATTTTTTTTTGGATTTTTTAATTTTTTTATGGTTTTTTTTTTCCTTTTGAGATATTAATTTATCTTAAAAAAATTTTCTTTGGAGAATTTATTGGTTGTATTGTTTGTCCTCTAATTTGGTTGTTGTTTTGTGTTTTATTTATTGATTGGTTCTTTGTTTGAATCATTTCTCTCCTTAATTTTGGAATGTTTTTTTGAGATTTAAACTTATCAAAGAAGAAAAAAATTGTATTGATAAATTGTGTTTCTGGAAAATTTTCCTTCCCAGATTATGTGTGAAAAAGAAGAATTAATTTATAATAAATAATATTAAAAAAATAATATTTAAATTAAAAAAAAATAACAAATAAAGGACAAAATGGTCAAAAAATCATTTTAAATAGAAATGAAAACCTTAGTGATCATTTTGACAAAAATAAAAGTTTTGGGACCATCCAGATTTTTGGCCCAAACCTTTATGACCAAAACGCCACTTATCCCTTTTTTTTAAGTACTTTTAGGATTATGCTAATAAATATCTTAAAATATATTTTAAACTTATTTGACAAAAAAAATTAAAATTTTCGTTTTGTTTTCATATTTTTAGTAAATTTAATGTATAAAAATTTTAAATGAGATTCATTTAAACTTTTTGGTTGTTTTGTTTTAATTACTTTTAGGATTATGCTAATATATATCTTAAAAGTATATTTTAAAATTATTTGACAAAAAAATTTTAAATTTTCGTTTTGTTTTCATATTTTTAATAAATTTAATGTATAAAAATTTTAAATGAGATTCATTTAAACTTTTTGATTGTTTTTTTTTAATTACCTTTAGGATTATGCTAATATATATATTAAAAATATATTTTAAAATTATTTGATAAAAATTTAAAATTTTCGTTTTGTTTTCATATTTTTAATAAATTTAATGTATAAAAATTTTAAATGAGATTCATTTAAACTTTTTGATTTATTTAATTACTTTTAGGATTATGCTAATATATATCTTAAACGTATATTTTAGATTTATTTGAATAAAAAATTTAAAATTTTCTTTTTTTCATATTTTTAATAAATTTAATGTATAAAAATTTTAAAATATATTTTATTTAACTATGTTTATTTCATAAATAGGCGTCCATATTTTAAGGAAAACAAAACAGTAGTGAACTAGTGATCACTGAGATAAGGATTAAAAAAAGGTGAGATATTAATTGTGGTATAATGCTATATTTTATTCAATTTTTATCTGTTACTTCATTTTAAAAATATTGTGCTATTTGATTGACACGTGGATGCTTATTATCATGTCAAGTGGTGTGTTGATATTATGTCAAATATTCACATTATTTTTACTTCAACCAATCAAGAAGTTTGTTGAAATATGTAAGATCAATTTGAATCATTTGTTTCAATCAATCAAAATGTTTATTGATTTGTGTAAGATCAATCTGAATCATTTGTTTCAATCAATCGAAGTGTTTATTGAAATGTATAAGATCAATTTGAATCGTTAGTTTAAATAGTTTTCTTGATTGAGTAATATTTTAAAAATTTTTCCAAATTAAATTAGAATATTAATTACGACTTTAAAAAATTTTATATTTAGAGTATGATGTTTGAAATTAAAAATTAAATAAGTACCTTTTAAAATTAAAGTTGTTGATTTTTTTATTAAATCAATCAAAGTGTTTCTTGAAGTCTGTAAGATCAATTTGAATCGTTAGTAATAAATGAATTCCTTAATTAAATAATATTTTAAAGATTTTCCCAATTTTGAATTACAACTTTTAAAACTTTTATATTTAAAGTGTGATATTTGGAATTCAAAATCAAATAAGTACCTTCCAAAATTAAATTATATAAGTAATAATTTGATTTAATGGCATTCATACGATAAAAAAATGAAAGAAAAGATTCCTATCATAATTTAAGATTGATCATGCTCTATATAAGGGTTATAATACCATTATTATACTCTTTACAGATTAAGATCGCACTCACAAGTTAGAACGATGATGCGCTCACTAAGACCGGTTGAGAAATTTCTTTTTTTAGAAAACAAACCATGATAGCGTTGTAAATATAGCTCAACCGGTAGTCGAAGAGTGAACAAATCTAAAAAAGATAGTCACAAGCAAATCAACAATAACCGAGAGTATTTCGTCTCGGGTCATTTTTCCTTGGACTTATGATCAATACAAAAGCACTAAAACTAGCTAGGAAAGTATGGGGCTTTCAAGGATTCAACTAACAACTATAAATTGCAAGTAAATTAAATATGTAGAAAATCAAATTCAAGAATTCCTAAAAAGCATGGTAATGATCAATTAAAATAGAAGTAAGCAAGTAGCAATTGAGATGATTAAAATGCAATTTAAGGAGCCTTGATCATGGGTTTCATTGGTTGCATTATCATTGCCACTTATATAGGTAGATAATATTCTAAAATGGACTTCTCATCAATTTTGTCACATTGATGAGAAGCACTAATTTAATTGATTCATAGCCATAAATCCTAATCTACTTGTTAAGACACTAGGTTAGTGTTAATGAATACAAGACTAATCCATATAGGTTCATAAGTCCTAACCATCATAGAGTTAACAAGACTTTAGTGTTAATGGCATCCAATCAATCAACCCACAATCAAGGAGTGAAAATCTAGTGAAAATCAACATAAATCACTCTCAATTATCATGTAAAATAAAGCCAAAGTGACTCAAATGCACCCGATCAATCAACTCATAACCAAGGAGTGAAAATTTACTCGACAACTAAGCTAGGCAAATTATCAAACACTTGGTATGTATGAGAATTAAACATCAAAATTCAAAAGGAAATCAACAAATATCAACTACCCACTATTAGAGTTCAACAATAAATGCAAGAACAACAAGAATAAATACAAACAATTCATGAAAATACCTCAAACATTCATTAATCAAGCTAAAAGTCAAGAGTAACAAAAACTAGCTTATGAACAAGAAGAATTGAAATAACAAGAGTGATTAAGAGAATAATTCAACTATGAAACTAATGAGAATTGTAATTTAAAACAAGATTGAAGTGGGAAATTGAAGAAGAAAATCTGAAATTGTGTGTGTAAACCTAGAGAGAAGGGATAGCTTCTCTCTCTAAAACTACAAGAACAAACTAAAATGAATGTGATTCCAAAAAATATGTGTAGAATGTGTCTTGACCCCTTCCTCCTTTTAGCCTTGGCCCACATCATTCCCTTCAGAATGAAACTTCTATCTTCTCCCAATTGGGGTGTGAAATGACAAAAATTAGCTTCCAAATGGGTGGCCCATGTGCTCTCATTAAAAATCTGATTCTGCAGAGTTATACGTACAAATTCTGATGTTATGCGTACAACTGTGTCTAGTGGCAAAGTAAGGGATAATCCTGCAAAGTTGTACACACAACTCAGAATATTATGTGTATAACTGTGTCTAATTGCAAAACAATCAAGTTTGTTCACGAGTTGTGCACACAACTTTGTTCAGAATGATTTCCTACATGTTTCTTCATGAATTCTTCATCTCGCAAGCATTCCTAACCTTCCAAAGCCATTCTAAACCTTTGTTTACCTGGAATACTCGAACAAACTCATCAAGGTATCGAATGGAATATGAGGCAAATAATTTTCTTATCAATTTGTAGCTAAATATGCATGCAATTAACAAGTAAAGCACAATTGGGATTAAAAACATAAAGATGCTCATTCACTAACTATTATGTGAGTCTATGTTGATAAAACCTCTTATTAAACAAAAGATAAACCATCAAAATTGGTTTTATCAAACGACATTTATCGTTTTTGGCAAACGAAAATCAAATGGCTCTTGCCACTAATTATTTTGAGGATGTTGGTCCTAAGAAGCTTGGTTGGTGCTTCAACGTATACTTAATTCGGTTGTGGGAAGAGCCTGATAAGATTAACGATGAAGAGACCAATAGTATTGACATGGAAATCCAAGATGTTAAGGTTATTATTTTAATTTGATATTGTATTATTGTGTTTTAATTTGTCCACTTAAAATTTTTTTATGTTATAGATTAATATTTACCTATTTTACAAGCAGGGTATTCGAGTATAGGGATCAGTTCCAAAATATTTGATTAAGCAGTGGAGGGATAAACTTAAAAAATTTAAAATGTATATCATGAGTAACTTCATTGTGATAGACACTAGACCAAGGACACGAACCTCCTGCAAGAAAACAATTATTCAACCCGCTTGTTAGAAACGGAAAGAGATAAGAATGCAGAAAGGTTTTGTATATTAGGATTCTGTATAATAGGTTACAATATAAAGCTATTTATAGATAAAAAAGAACCTTAACAATAATATCTAAGATCCTAAAATCATGGAAAGAATCATAACAATATATTTAAATCTAAAATATCTTAACAACCGAATATTTGAATCCAAAATATCTTAACATCCCCCCTTAAACGAAAGTGTCAACTTGAGTTTGAAAGTTATTTAAATCCAAAATATCTTAACATTGACGAAATTGCTTAAAGAAGATGCAGATAAAACTGCCATAGAGAGATCAGAACTGAGATGCAGACGGAACTGCCTTAACGGGGTGCAGGATAGAACTGCTTCAACGAGGTGCAGGATGGAACTGCCAAAAACGAGTGCGTGATGAAACTGCCATAACGGGGTGCAGGATGGAACTGCCATAATGGGGTGCAAGATGGAACTGTCAAAATAGGGTGCAGATATAACTGCCAAAACGGGATGTAGGATGTAACTACCATAACAGGATGAAACTGCAGGAGAGATGCAGACTTAACTGCCACAAGAGAACATGTTGCACATTGTACCACAAAAGTGAAAAATAGCAAGATCGGAGCAGAATTTTAAAAAACGGAGTCCAAAATCGAAAACAGAACACCCAAAAACCTTGGGAAGGGTCACACCAAAGGTTGGTGGCGCTGCACGCGGAACGGAAGGAGGAATTGAAATATGTGGTTGGATCTAGAGTAAGGTGTCAAATAGAAGACCGTAAATGGGAAAAGACGCAGTAGGAGAGGAGCAATATTGACTCAATGGAGAAGATTACAATGGTATAATTGGTGACTCAAGATAACTTCGAAAAAGTGACCGGAAGAAAAAAGAAAAATACTAACACAAGAGAAAGAAAAGCTTACGAGTGCTAAAAATAAAAAAAAAAAAGCTCAAGGAGGAAACCATTGTTGAATCTCCATCAGAAAAAAAAATAAATCTGGAAAGAACCTAAGCTCTTGATACCATGTTAGAAAGGGAAAAAGAGTACACAATAAAGAAATGTTTGTGTATTCGAATTGTATGAGAGTTGTGTATAATATAATACAATGCACTAATCTATTTATAGGTGAAGAGAGAATCAGAATAATAATAACCTAATATCCTATAATCATGAGAAATATCAAACTAATAAACCCAAATATTATAATTGATACTAATTGATTCTAATATATTCTAACATCCCCTCTCAAACTCAAGTGTCAACTTGAGTTTGAAACTTATTAAAAAAAATAAATTGTCGAAAGGAAATGCAAAAAAAAATGTTACAATATATTAGAATCAATTAGTATCAATTATAATATTTGGGTTTATTAGTTTGATATTTCTCATGATTATAGGATATTAGGTTATTATTATTCTGATTATCTTTTCACCTATAAATAGGTAGACTATTGTACTGTGATATACACAACTTTCATATAATTTCAATATACAAATCTTTCTTTATTGTAAAAAAATAAAAAATAAAAAACATAAATCTGGAAAGAACCTAAGCTCTGATACCATGTTAGAAACGAAGAGAGATAAGAATGGAGAAATGTTTTGTATATTAGGATTCTGTATAATAGATTACAATATAAAGCTATTTATAGATAAAAGAGAACCCTAACAATAATACCTAAGATCCTAAAATCATAGAAAGAATCATAACAATATATTTAAATCTAAAATATCTTAACAATCTAATATTTGAATTCAAAATATCTTAACACCGCTAAAGTTCCCTCTTTTGAGTTGCGTCCTTTTGTTATGAAGGACATACCAAATTTGTTACATGCCGAATCTGTCGATCCATATGAGTTTTTTTGTTAGTTGAACTCTTTTAGTATTTTTTTATGTGAAATGCACTCTTTTATTTGATATGGTAATTATAAAGTGATTTAAATTGGTAATCATATAATACCTAAATTGGCACAGACATCATCAGTGAAGTGGTGGGGAAGCAAGAGTTCAGTGAAGTTGTGACGAGCAAAGGAATTAAGATGAAGCAAATGGCCGTTACAATCAAAAGATACTGAGTAAGTTTTTTGGTGACTAGCTTTACTTTTGATAATATTTTATTATAATTAATTCTTCCTCCAAATAAGTATTTAATTTTACTAACTTCACTCTTGTTAAAATTTATGTAAACTATTAAACGATGCTTGCCTCTTTTGATAGTAACTACAAAATAAATTGCGTACTTTTTGGAGAGTCAGTGGATGAATTTCTCCCGCACTTTGAGGATGGATGGGTTAAACTACTCATAGTAATGCACTAGTATTTCAAGACAAGCCGATAGAATGGTATGGAACAATTTATACAATGTAAACCCGTGTTGCTAAATATCTTTTGAATTTTTTTTAAAACAATTTTGAAATTTTTGATATGACAGAGAGGATTTCAGTACAGAGTCATTTTCAGGTGTCAAAGTTACATATTAATGCAGATTTAGTAGAGGATAGAGAATTTTGTAACTGGTTAAGGTGTTGCATCTAAAATTTGGTGTTTTCATTTTTTCATTTGGAAACTTGGTTACAAAACTCCTATTTTTCAGACTGTTTGGAGATAACCCTTCTACAACTGTCCGTATTAGTCAAATTCGTTCTGGGAGTTCAGTTTGATATGTTGATGAACTCACCTAATAATTATTGCTAATAGTTGGTTATATTAATTATATATTTTTTTACAAATAGAAAATACATATTGACATAATCAATATAAGTGTGTACAAAAGATACGAAAATACCTCAGACTCATTGATTTGTTGAAATAAGTTTATCAAAAACATATTATTAAAAAAAATAATATAAAACTAAAATATATAACAATCGCGAATAGCGCGGGCCATATACTAGTTTTATTTATAGAGAATATGTTTAATCTATACTGCTACATTTTCATTTAATTGTGGTATACTACTTTGAAAAATTGCATACTTTCCAAAATTTCACATATCACGGGCCACTCTATCTCGTGGTAGTATCCTTTTTTATACTGGGTTAAGCTAGTCCATGTTAACGATTTTTTTATATTGGGCTAGCTTAGCCGTGTTACATATAATTCGGCCTGTTCAGTTTTAACACGGGCTATTCTAGACTGTGATATCTTAAAACATTAAAACGGATTTTCCTAGCCCATGAAAAATAACTGAAGCACAAAATGATAAAAAGTCCAACCCACATTCTTTTAAGTAAATTTTGTATTTATTTTATTTATTTAAAAAAATCTTACAATGCAGGATTCAAACTCCCAATATATGAGGATAAGTGAGTTAACTAATTGAATGGTTGGAAGTTTGGAACCTAATAAGTTTTTTTATTTTTGCATTAAAACAAGGTTAAAACACTAAAAAAAAAAGGACCTCATTACAAATTAAGGGAATAAAGTAATTCATCTCTCATCCTCATTGAGAATCTTAATTATTTCGCAGGAAGTAACTCGAATAGGACTAAAATAAAAAGTTAGAACCTATATTTAAATTCTTTTTTATAAGGCAATCTACACCTTTATTAGCTTTTCTATAGATTTAATGAATTTAATTATGATAAAATATATTTTCAGTTAGAAATTTGAGGTAAATATATATATTAAAAAAAAAACGGCCGAAAAGATTTTAAACAAGTAAAATCCTCAAATTGGTTGAATTGATCACCATTGAAATAGTTCTGTTAATTGGTAAATAGTAATCATAGTCCAGCAAGCCTTTTTGGTAGTGGTCCATGATGATTCCAATGGCTTCTCTTTTCGGTTTCATTGGGGGCGACAAATTGATGGCTGAGCCACTAGGCCTGCACTCTGCTTAGACCTTGGAATTTCCTGTCTGAATTGTATTCGGCTCGGCTTGGTAAAGTTTGTGTATGCTTTTTAGTTTTCAAACATTATAAGGCCTTTTTATTTATTTAAATAAAATAAATATCAAATTTATCAAAATAGGTCCGTTGGAGGTATTTACCATTTTAGGCACACCCTCCATATCTCGGGCTCTGCTTGCCCGAAATGAGGTTTTTGTGTATCTCGGGTCTGCAGAGCCCGAGATAAGACACAAATTCAAAGTCTCACTATATCTCGGGTCTGCAGAGCCCGAGATACGTATCTCGGGACTGCAGAGCCCGAGATAGACTCGAAAAAAAGTCTATATAAAGGGGCCCTTAGCAAGCTAGCCTCACACCAAATTCTTCCACAATAATACGAGTTTGCTCCCCAAAAACCATGAATATTAGTGATTTCGTGGTTGTTACTCTATATCCAAATGGTGAGATGGGCAGGGATGCGGATGGGATTTGGTTTCGGTCCGTAAGTCCTGTTGTGTTTCAAATACAACCCGTTAATACGTTGGAGGAGTTGAAGTGTGTCCTTCTGCGCAACATGGGGGCTGCCGGCGCAATGTCAGTGAGACGAGTGGCTTACCGACTGTTGAACCTTTTTCCTCCGAACCAGTTCAAGTTCAAGATTTTCTGGGTCGATAGCAATGCGCACGTCCGTGCGATGTTCGAGTTGCACCGTCGGTATGGATCTCGAGAGGTGATGGAGCTGCTAACCGAGATGGAGACCGTGAATGTTGATGCAGCAGGTCCATCAAGCTCACCCCGAGGTGGGCCCGGCGCTATAATTGCTGCGCCCATACGGATTGCGACCTCGGAGGGGGGTGAGGGGGGTGATGACGATTCTGACGAAGACTTTGTCGACAACACGGATGAGTCAAGCGAAAGTTCTGATGGCTCAGAATTTGTCCCGGAATCTCAGGCGAGGCAGGGTTTTCTGCTTCCTGCACCAAGCCCAATACCTGATTTGTCATCCGTGGGCAGTCATTTTCACACGTTAAATCTGGATGAGATGACAGAT
>JASCZI010091184.1:8323-32204 GCA_036250425.1 Stylosanthes scabra | reverse complement strand
GAAGATGTCCTCTATTCGGGTTGTGCTTGGGTTAGCAGCTAGCTTGAATTTGGAGGTTGAGCAGCTTGATGTGAAGACTGCATTTCTTCACGGTGACATAGACAAATAAATTTACATGGAGCAACCAGAGGGTTTCGCGGTTAATGGAAAGGAGCAGTTTGTTTGCAAGTTGAAGAAAAGCTTATATGGGCTAAAGCAAGCTCCAAGACAGTGGTACACGAAGTTTGATTCCTTTATGGACCATCATGGGTATAGTAAGACCTCTTCTGATCACTGTGTTTATGTCAAGAAATTCTCTGATGGTGATTTTATCTTTCTCTTGCTTTATTTGATGACATGCTGATTGTTGGTCATGACACAAAGAAGATTGAAAGTCTTAAGAAAGACTTGAGCAAATCTTTTGCTATGAAGGATTTAGGTCCTGCAAAGAAGATTCTTGGCATGAGGATTACTCGTGACAGGAAGAATGGGAAACTGTGGTTATCACAGCAGAAGCACATTGAAAAGGTTTTAGAGAGGTTTGACATAAGTAATTCCAAACCAGTCAGTACTCTACTTGCTAGCCATTTCAAGCTGAGCTCAAAGCAATGTCCTGCAAGTGAGAAAGAAAAAGAAGAAATGAAGAAGATTCCATATGCATCTGCGGTTGGCAGTTTGATGTATGCTATGGTTTGCACCAGGCCGGATATTGCTCATGCAGTTGGAGTTGTTAGCCGTTTTCTCTCTAATCCTGGCAAAGAACACTGGCAAGCAGTGAAGTGGATTCTCAGATACCTTAATGGTACTTCTAAAGTATGTTTATGCTTTGGGGGTGATCAACCTGTGTTGGATGGTTACACAGATGCAGATATGGCTGGGGATCTTGATTCAAGGAAGTCTACTTCTGGTTATATGATGACTTTTGCAGGAGGAGCTGTGTCTTGGCAATCTTGACTTCAGAAATGTGTTGCCTTGTCTACTACAGAGGCTGAATACACTGCTGTTGTTAAAGCTTCTAAGGAACTCTTGTGGATGAAGAAATTTCTACGGGAGTTGGGCATAGATCAAGAGAAATTTGTGCTATTTTGTGACAGTCAGAGTGCTATCCATCTCAGTAAGAATCCGACATTTCATTCCAGATCAAAGCACATAGAGGTGAGGTATCACTGGATATGTCAAGCGCTGGAGATGAAGGAGTATGCACTTGAGAAGATCCATACTGACGACAACGGTTCAGATATGATGACTAAAAGTTTACCTACAGTGAAGTTTGATTCATGCAGAGAAAAGGCGGGCTTGGTCGAACAGCCTAACCCCACTTGATTTGGTGAGGGGGAGATTTATTGGTTGGGCTCCCCAAACAAGTGGAGGCCCAATAACTTATAATAATAATAATAATATAATAATAATAGAGAGAAGATGCAATCAGGGATTGGAAGAAAAGAAAGAAAGGAGACAGAGGCTCTGCACCGCGGAAGAGAAGAAGAAAGAGGAAAAGGATGGTTCCAATGTGCATATCTTGACTTGGTAAACTTGCTCCGTTTCTTATGAGATTTTAGTATGTTATTCCTGGTGTAGTACTGAACATTAGGATATAACCTGCTAGTATTATTGTCTGCTCTTGTATTTGATTTGAGATACCCACTTTGTGGAGGGTTTATGTTGATTCCATCCGTTGTGATGATGTATTTTGTTGATTGTTGAGATACCCTAGTGCTACTAGGAAGACTGATTGTGTACCCATTATTATTGATAGTGAAAGATTTTGCTGGACTAGGTCCCGTGGGTTTTTTGTCCCTCTTTTGGGAGTTTTACCACGATAAAAATTGCTTGTGTCTCCTGTTATTAATTTCTGCGTATTATCTGCTGCTTGGAGTATCTTTGGTGTTGCATATTTAACTGCACAGGTTGTGGGAAAATTATTTTGGTGCTTCCGCTGTTAGATAGGTTCTGGTTTGAACCTGAATTTTCCCAACACGAATCTTTCGTGGGTAGTTTTGGCATTTTTTCCGTTAACATATATAGCATTTAAGAAAATAAAAAACTAGTGTACATGATCAAAATATACAACGTGTTCGGCAAAATAGCATGAGCTATATAAATACAATAAAATAAAATAGCATGAACAATATAAATACAATAAAATATCCAGATATCTATGCCTAAGATGCTCCTGTAAGTGTCCGCCAGTTTCACAAATCAGAAGTTGAACTTGTCGGATTGGACGCTAGGACTAAGACTGGGACTGAGGTTAAGGCTGAGGCACGTCTTGGAGGTGCTGTGCTGGTGGGGAATAATGCAGCATCTTAGGGGGTGAAGAATAATGGAGCTGTTGTGGGGAGGTGAGTAGTGCTGGTACTGTGGGGAAGGCTGAGATGAATAACTCAGACCAGCCTAAACGTATGAACGATGTGAATGACAGGCCGTGTGCTGAAGGTAATGCTGTGGCATGTAGTACTGAGGTGGTGTAGAATACTCCATGGCTGGCTTGGGCAACTTGTGCAGCATGTGCAAATATCTCGTCACTAGAGACAACAAAATACATGTTATATGTGAAGGATTACATTGTGTTCATAACACGCAGCGAAAGTAATAAAGTAATCCTAATTTATCTATTTTGTGTTTAAAATTTCATTCAAACAATATAGATCAGATACAAATACCTGAATAGTAGAAGAGAGCCTTTATCCTTCGAACATACGAAGGCACTATGCGTATCCACACCGAGACTAATCCTTGCTATCAACTCTATTATCAACGGAAATAATTGAGAAGCTCCTTGCAACTATTTGCAACTAGAATTCTTTACTAAGAACTAAACTTGTATGTGTAGAAGTAAAGGAATGATACTTCATCGAATGAGTACCTTTACTAATGTGTACACCTATTTATAGTATGAGGTCGTAATTGGTTTAAATATTAGAAATCTGATCTGATCTTATCTTATCTTATTTCAGATTTAATCTTATATAGTTTCAGATAAAATCTTATCTACATGAAACAGATCCAGATAGGATCTTATCCAATGTTCAAATTTTAAACCGATTTAGATAGGATTTTATCCAATCTTCAAATCTAAAATTTATTTTAGAATAACAGATTATTCTTTAACCATCACACAAATACTTTCAATTATCATCCTATTATTATATTATTGGTGCTAGCAAATAATACAATAATATTCCATTTGAATTAAGATAATTATCTATTTGATCAAATCAAATAATAATTTAGATAATTCTTTAGCAAAGTTCAGAACATTCATTAGTGTGTGACCCCATAGATTCAACACTAAGCGGGTAGTAAATTAGTCAAACTAAATTTACTAATCGAGATTGACGTCTAGCAACACTCCTCGACGACCCGATAGTATGAAGTAATTATACTTGTCAGAACCAATGAAGAACAAAGTATAATTCCTTCCGTCTTTCTAGCTATCAGTTAACCTTTAGAGTATGGTATAACTGTCAAACTCTAACTTGTTGACTTTATTATAATGAATTAATGAATGACTCAAGAAACTAATTTCCTTATTCATTCAATCTCCTTGCTAAGGTTTTATTTAATTCAGTCATTATAATCTTGGAGCTCAAACTCTTTACCGAGAGTTGATGGATTCCTTATTGACTATTCACTAATTCTACAAGCATTTAAATAATACACAATGTCCATTCAACTAGCACCCTAGGGCATTAGGTGTCCGGAATCAAAGTATAACAAATACATTGTTAATTACTATGATAGTCGCAGGTCAAAGGAAACTCTAATACAATGTTCATCGTGTGAATATCCTATTGACAAATATACGGTAATCATAACCATTAGGAATTCTAAGAGTGAGTTAGTTCAATGGTCATATCTCTATATGCACCATCTATATATAATTTAATAACTGAGATCTATTAATTTTCATCCAATGAAAATCATTATATATATATTGATCTATTCAGATTATTTATGTCCATTTTAATAATCCTATAACCAAGAATATTTTAGAATAAATTTATAAAAGATTTATTTCTCAATATTATGATCTCAATCATAATGATAAATCCCTAAATTTAATCAAAAACCTTATTGTATTAACCCTTTAATACATATAACAACAATAAATTATTTTACACATGATAGATTGGATTGTGGTCATACTACTTATTTCCAACAATATGATCTCTAACGACTAAATAAGTAATAAGTGTGCATTTTTATAATTTGATGTCAATGGGTATTTGTAAATTTCGATTTTTTTTCATTTAAATAAATAAAAAATCCCTAAACTTACCCACATTATTGAAATTTTGCACTTTTATTACACTTCAGCTTTTTCCTATTACAAGTTCCCAAAATTTCACCCATCTCAAATTCCCACCCAAAGCTTTAGGAAGCATGCCAATCTTGCCGCCATGCAACATCACAGTTAAGATTCAAGAGGAATCTATATATGATAGTTGGTGGTAATTATATTTCCTCTTTTATAATTGATATTTTAAGAAAACAAAAAGTTTTGTGTGAATTTCTGCATACACTGAAACTGATTTCAGTCCATTACGATTTGGTTATAAAGCTATGCTCTTATTTAGTACTATTATTCATGTATGTATCTTAATTGTTCAAAACGTGGGAGAATACATACATAACAAAAATTAGTAGTTAGTTCACGAGCTTTAATTAAAGTAGAACTAATTCTCTTTGGAAGATTACTTTACTTAGTTAAAAGATGATTGCCCACGTAATAAATTATGTTAATAACTAAATGGTGCTTTCAACACTAAAACTTTCTAAACCATTGAACCGTTTTTGCCTTTTCGTTCCAACTCCACCCCCCAAATTGTCATACACATACACTAACCTCCTTTGTTTTTTCTGAAAAAACAATAGAGAATCATAAAAGGTAGAATATCAGAATCATTCTAAAGTTAAAAAACAAATGAAGAATGATTAAGAAGGTAAAAGATCAAACACACTACGCAATTAAGCTATATGGTTCAAAAAATTGCATTCCTTTATTAACACATACATTATATTACACATGCATCAAATAAAGATTGCCCTTCCCCACTCCCCACCAAAAATAAATAAATAGTAAAATCAGATATTTTTTCTTTAAGAAGGTTATAGTAAAAGCATATTTATTCATTCTACCGTAAGGGCATATTGGCTTGCATGACAGTATGTATGAGTCAGGTGTTAAGCATGTGTAAATACAATTGTGTTAATAAATGTTAGAGCAATTCTAATGGAATGATTTTGAATTTTCAAAATTCACATCTATAAAAAATGTACCATTTTCATAGTTCAATTTACATTTGAGATGAGTGTTGAAATTATACTGATAGTTTAGAGAGACGATTTTATTTTGGTGGAAAACCAATTGAAATCTCTCACCTTATTTGGAATAATTAAAATATTAGGGTAAAGCCTTGTTTTTTTTCCTGAAGTTTGCGAAAAATTTTAATTTAAAAATGCCTCTAATATTTAATTTGATTTAATTTTACCACTAAGTTTTAAATTAGTTTTAATTTTACTCTTGCTGTCAAATATTTAACGCTCAACATGGGGTCGGTAATATTTTTTTTTTTAAATTTGCCCTCAAAATACTATTCATCTTCATCGTCATTATCATGAAATCATCTTTTTTCTTTATTCAAATCATTCTTCTTTTTCAAACTCGCTTCTTAACACCAACACCATGCACCACATTATTATCTTTCCTCCCTCTCTCCTTGACACTGACGTCATCGCCATAACCTCCACAAAATCTCATCAAATCTTTAATTTACATTAGTAAGTGTTTGTGGTGACCTGATGACTGATATATAAAGAAGAATAAAATTAAAAAAGAATATTCACCGTATATTGAATATAAAAAATTTGTCGGTAAAGATATAAATTTAAAATTATTAAAAAACATTAAGAATAAAATTTAATTAAATTAAATATTATGAAATTTTTTAAAACTTTTTGCAAACTCCAAAACAAAAAATGAACTTTACTCTTAAAATAATATAGAATTTAAATTTAATTGAGAATAAATATTAGAATGACTAATTTCACATATAATATCAAATTATTATTTACGATATATAATCCCACAAATATTTATGTTATATTTCGTAAGACCCATATTTTGATAAATTACTATTAGAAGCATTTTAGGTGCTTTATAATTTACGATAATCTAGTAATCTTAATTATTTATTTAATTTTAATATGTATTTTAAAATTATTTTATAATTAAAATCAATAATAATTAAAATCACCGAATTACGTATATTCTGAAGCGTCTAAAATCTTCCATTACTATTTATCAAATTACTTCTTGGGGAAAATGTTTTAAATGATTAATTTCTTAGGATTGCAATATATATATTCTCTCACAATTCTACCTTATTATTATTATCGATGTATCAAAAATGTCACAAGTGCAAGAAGAGCCTTTCATGCATTATTATTAACAAATCATATCATGTATATGCAATAGACTTAATAGTTATAATTATAGTTACTCTTTGCACTAATAGTTAGAGACACTGAATGTGGCAGTGTCCCACATGAAAATTTGTGTTGGTGTTTTAGACAATCACAAAACCTAAAATAGCGACTTATGATACACCATCATGTTGAATAGGTTACTAGCTGGATGCGATGAGTTCTGAAAATGAACTCACATCCATTCAGCTTTAATTCAACAGTGAAATTTCAAATTTCTATTTCGAGTTTAGCGTGAACTGGAACAATTATTAATTTATTATTGTCTTGATTCAATTGATTATTTATTTCCACTTACAAGTTTGTGTACCAAAAGAAAAGAAGACGTAGATAGAACATGTGCATAATGAGTGCCAACAATAATAATATATTAATATTCTAGCAAATTACGACATAATAATTTTATTGAGCTGTTATTTGTGTCTCTCATTAGAAGTCACGCAATTTTTTCTAGTGTTGTTGATGCAGGGGAGCAATTCAAACATATGTCGAGGTCTATAATACTATATAGGTGTTGTAGGTATGTTTATGGTGCAACTTTGATCCAGAATCGAAATATATATAATCAAGAGTCTAATTATTTGAGATTTATATTTAAGAAATCAATTCAAACTAAAATCCAGCGTTTAATTTCAATAGACAAACAGAGTATAATACGTTTTAGAGAGTCGTGTAATCACATCCAGTTCTTCTGAATGATCAATCACAAAATTTGGTCACAAGAATTGACTAAACAGAAAATAGTCTAATTGTTAGTAGGAGAAAAAACTTAAAAAACTTTAAATAAGATGGTTAACAAAGATCAGACTTAAATAAAAAACTTAAACTATTAAATAGAACCACGTAAAAAAAATTAAATAGAAACGAAAGAATAATTATATTTGTGACAGAATTGAGAAGATGAGAAATATTTTCTTAAATCGAAATGAGTAGGCCAAAACTAAATCAACCCAATTATATTGTGATTCTGTACCCGATGTGTAACCAGATGTAAATCAGGTCAGATGGAATTAAATCCGATCTTAATTGGTTCGGGTATTGATTTCGAGATTGTGGAATCCGAATCAATTCGATTGCCCAAATAAGTTTATATTAATTTAGAAAAATCATATAATATGATACTATATATGCAATTTTATTTCTCGTAATCCAAATTATTATATTTATTAAAATATAAATTTAATAATATATTATTTTTTTATTATTATTTATTATTGAATAAACATTTTTTTTTAATTTTCAATTTTGTGTTTAAAATTTTATTTTCAATCAGATTATCAATTACCCAATATGATCCAACTAATCTATTAGAGTCCACTTACAAGAAATCTCAAATTCAAACCAATTCAAACCAATTAAAAGTTAATTAAAAGTTAATCGGGTCGATTTCTATTTTTTCCTAAATTTGAATCAATCCACAAACCTGAATTACCTTACCCGTGAGCACCCTTAGAAAATATAAATGGGGCCTCTGCATACACATTGCAATCCTTAAATTTCTATCCCTAATTTCTTTTTATGTAGAATTATAATACTCCTTGAATTCGCTAAGACGCTCTTCAAAAATAGGGATAATAAGGTATTGTTTTTTGCTTCCTCCTCTTCTTCCTTTATACTTTTTTTAGTTTTTCTCTGAGAAGGTCAAGGGTGGCAATGACTGTAAGAGACTTACTTTACAACACAGAAATGGGCCCATTAAGAGCCCAATTTCAATGAAAGTTAGGATTACTTTGCTATCTCCAAAAACTGTGATAGTGATATTAAAATATCAAAAAGGGGTCACGCAGCTGATTTGGGAGAGACGTTGCTGTTAATCTTTTCAATGCACATATGGCAATGACTCAAAAACAACTAAACCACCTTCCTGTGACCCAAAAGAAGAAGAAGAAAAAGAACTGCTATTCCAAATTCCAAAATGGGATAAGGCCCACAATATATCCGTTATTGGATTTGCAATTCCTTCTATCATAAGTCTTACTATATATGTCAACCAATCAATTTACTCGTCTGTTTAAACAAATATCTGATACTTGAATTTTATATTATGTACAGTAACTTATTAGTTAGAGAAATTTTTTAAATGAAATTCAAATATTTAACGGATTAGATTTTATCTGTTGAACCGGCAAATACCCTAAAGGAAAAAAAATAATACTATATATTTTTAATAAAGTTTAAATATCTTTATCAAACCTAAATACAATGTCAACAACGATATTGATAGGAAAGAAATATTGTTATTATAGAATAGATAATATCACTTTTTCATTATATATTATTTTTAAATTAGTCTTTTTTTTTTATGGATCATCTTTCATAACTAAAAAAAAAGTAGGAAATATAAAGTAATAAGAATATAAAAAATAATCTGAAAAGTCATAAATAAAAAGTAATAATATTAAATTCAAGAATGACAATATCACTTTTGATATAGGAATTGAGATACACTAAAACCTTGAAATACCTCAAAGACTACATAGGATTTTTGAGCTCTTAAAGTGTTTATATTAAGGAGGAGGAATATTTTTACCATAAAAAGACTACATAGGATACTTTCACACACAAATAAACATAAAAATATACAATTATATACTATGTGATAAAATAAAAAAATAAAAAAAAGTTAAGCATAATAATATTTTTGTCTGATTAATTTTTTATAAGTTATTATTAAAAAATTGTTGGATGAAATGCAATGTTAAATTTCACTGTATTATGAATTTGTGCTAACTTTTGGTTTTGGCAAAAAGTTATGCTATCTTGCTTTTTTCATTAAAAAACATTCAACATCTTTATTTTTTAAAATTTTATTTCTTTTGGTCTGGACTCTAGACATCTTTAATTTGCTAACTTTTCCCCCTTTTATCTTCTTTTCTATAGAAAGTGATTTAACATTAGAACCACCAATCTTGACTGTCCTAAATTTTTCTGGTTATTTGTACTTCTATTATTTCTTTATTCCAGTTTGTGTAAATGAACATTTTCAATTTTAAAAAGCTAGTTTTCTTTCTTTCTTTCTTTCTTCCTATTTTTTTCTTTCATATCACACAAGTTATAACTTATATTAAAAGCCAATTCCCACAATGTTCATATTTCTTCCATAATTTTCCATATATATATATATATATATTTAAAAAGAAATACCTATGTGAGGCCCACCTGCCTTTCACACTATTTAAAATGAGAGAAAAACTCTGAAAATATTCTTATAGAATTTTAACCAGGAATTCCAAAGAGAAGCTCTCATTTGATTTGAATTTCCAAATTTATCAGCTATTCTTCACCTATATTACGTGATAATGTCGTAGCATCATGTATATATAATCGTCTATATTATTACTTTATAATTTTTTGTTTATCTTAATGTAAAATATTTAATTATTCTACTAGGATAGATTTTATTATTATATTATAGAATGATTGATTATTTTAGTGTATAAATATTTAATTATAAAACGTGAACTAATATATATAAATATATTTAATTAAAAAATGTGAATTGATATACATAAATATATGATATCCCTAATTGTGTGTTGTATATTTATATATTTTTTTTAGATTTTAGTTGTATATTTATATATAAGATAAGAAAGATAGGTCTGGGGCCAACAAGTAGTGGGTTTAGGGCCTAGTATTTAGTCCAAATAGTGAACTCACCAATGATCTGTGGGCTTTTCATTTTTCCCTTACATATATTTTTGGAGCATAACTTTCGGCCCTTACTTTTTTTTTAAAAAAGATACCACATACAAGTATACAACCTACTTTTTTTTCCAATGTACTGCACTTGTTAATCGTGGGTGGTATAAAAGCGTTATTTTTTTAAAAGTGCTGTTTATTTTCTTTAAAAGTATAATTTTAAAGACTAAATCTTCATATGAAGATGAGTTTTGCATCTTCATACTAGTACTTGCCTAATCACAAATAAGAAAGTTAGTTTATTAATATATTTAAATAGAACAGTGCTACGGAATTAATGTTAGGGAGTCATTAGGGAACAAAAATTAAGTTATTATCCAAAATTTATATGAGTTATCATCCATAACTCATATATCCAAGATTAAGTTATCATTTAAAATTTATATGAGTTATTATCTTTAACTATATATTAATTTCTATTGATCATAGTATATTGACTCTTTAGTCTTTTTTATTTAAATAAATGTAAAAAAATCGAATCATATCTTATGTACGTAGCAATTCATTAATCAATAGCACACTCCTAAATGAAACTTATATCAATAGCGACTAATTCCAAAACATGGTGTAATCTTTGACATGACAGGAAATGAATCGTTAATATCAGCAAGAAAGTATGCATTAGCAATGCGATTCCTTCTTATTATATAAATGGGGAACAAGGACAATTAGTGTGTGTATCTTTTCTATTATATCCCCTTTATCATGAACATGAACATATAATAGATAATGTAATTTTATCGAGCGTCCATATATCTTGTCCATGAAATTAATTTTGTTTTTATTTCTTTTGCGAAAAGACATGATGGCATGCAGGACAAACGGAGACAGCTATTGAGGGTGGAACAATTCAAGCCCTGGGGAATCATAAAGCATTAAAGCTCATAATACTAATAATTAGAATAAAAAATACACATAAAATAAAATATATACACAAATAATTAAATAGGTGAATAATATTCTCCGTTAGACACCTTAAGAAACTTTGACAGGCGGCAACTTTTTTTTTCTTTGTCAAGATGACATGAAAGATGTTAAATTTATCAAATTCTAAAAATAAACGAAAATAAAAAATATGACGATCCTCTCCCTATAATAAGTCTAACAAGATCTTTTTTTTTTAATGTACTTTTGTGGTGAACGCTTTTTCTTAAACCTACATGTTGAATAACAAGCTCTTAGAAAAGAGAACTAGAACATTATCTAGATGATGGTGAGCTTCATTTAGTTTTGGAGACTTTATTTATTATAGTCTTGATTTGGACGCAATAGATGAATAATAGAAAGATAGAGCTTGACCTATCTAGATATAACTGGAGGAGAGAGAACCATGTCCATGTTAGAGAGAATCTACATAGAGAGGATTTGACAATAATGGCATGAGTCATGAAATGAAAAGATCATTAAATGGTTGCAAATTAGAGGAATATTATTATTATTATTTTTAGAAATGGAAATTCTATGCTACCCTCAAGCTAGGAGCATATGTCTCTTGGATTTTTGTTATCTTAACTTATTGCAACATTAATTTAAGAAAAAGACATATGTGCCATTAACATTTTAAAAATTGCAAAGATGTATCTATGATGTTTGTGAAATACATACCAGTCCTGACTTTTGAATAAACGGTACAATGACGCTCTTCTTTTTCTCATTCTCCCTCTGGTTCATTTATTCTCTATTTTTACGTTTTCACTCTCTTTTCCTTTTTTCCTTTTTTTTTCTTATGATGCGTGAGTTAAACTTACGAAGTGATGTTATTATACCGTTTATTCGAAAGTTAGGAGCTCTTATGTATTTCATAAATGTCAGGAATGCATTTGTACAATTTTTAAAAGTTCAGTGGTGCATATGTTCTTTTTTCTTAATTTAAGTTAATGATTATTTAGATTTTAATTTCTTTTAAATAATTGAGTATGTTAATTTTTTTTCCATGATATTTTCTTCAATTCGGTAGATCGAGAATTACTCTATTGCAAATCTAAATTTCATTTAAGGGTTTGTTTTTTTTTTAATTTTTTTGCAATTTATCAATATAAATGATTTATTATCAAAAGTTGTGGATTCCAAAGCCAAAGAATATATCGATAAGAAAAAATAAAAATGAGAAAGGAAGAATGAACAAGGATTTAAAATTAAATATGATGTATTAAAATTTACAAGAAAATAAATAAAAGAAAACATCAACGAAATGAAAGGATCAAAAAAATAAATGTAAAAGAAATGACATTAAATGAACGAAATCTAAAATGAAAAGTGAAATCAATAAAAATATAAGACACAAATAAAATCGAACTGAAAAAGAAATGGATAGAAGAAACACTTTGTATTTCCTTTGTATATTCATTTTTAGTTTAAGATGTTGTCAAATGTTCCAACACGTTATTCTAATTCTAAAATTTTTATTATAAAGCAATTCTAAAAATTAAAAATTACAATAATATCTTAATAGAAGTTTTTTCCCCTAAAAGCTGAACATAACCACTTGATAAATATTTAACGCTAAATCATAAACGTTTAACTACTCTAAATCCCAAGGTTATGAAAATCGGACCGGTTATTGAACCGCTCGAGCGAGAAGTTAGAGATTTTATAGGTTCGACCGGTTCAACTTGAGGTTCAACCGTTTTATAATAAAATAATATGTAAAATAAAAATAATGATAAAAAAATAAAATTACCTCATAAGTCATAATATCCTTACATTAAAATCATGAAATGTCTTCCAAATTCCAATTATCTCATATCACTCTAAGAGTCTAAGCCTCAATTCTTAAATACAACTCATAAATTCAAATAACAAACCAAGTATCCATAGACCAAAACAAAAACCAACATCAAAGATTATAATCAATCATCAAAATCAGCAAAAACACTTTGTAAATTTGCATCATTGGGATCATCTTCATTTCTATTTCCACCTTGGCTTTGGCTAGAAGAATCAAAAGATGTAGGATGAAATGAAGTACCACCACCATCACCAGTTGGATGAATACCAACATCAATATCATCTAACCAAATTTACATATTACCGTTACTAATCTGTCAAAAATTATATTTTTCCCAATAAATAACTAGAAAATAAAATATATACTCACGTAACAAGTCGTCAACGTTGGGAGGAAGATCAGATTCTTTGTCTACAACCTCTTCTGTCACCAAAAACTTAACCATATTGATGCTTTCATAATCAATTGGATCATACTGCACACTTTGCTTTTTCTTTTCCTTTTCTTTCCTAAAAACATTAGATGCAATATATAAAAGATTATTTGACGTAAGTAAAATACACAAATGTTTCTGTTCTTCCCTAAAAAAATTAGATGCTATATATAAAAGATTAATAATCATATATTACCTTGATTTAAGACGCAAATTATAAGTAACATACACAATATCATTTAGCTCAACATTAGCAATAGCAATCAACAAAATCAAATCAACATTAGCAATAGCAAATGATTGATAAACTCATAAACTAGACTAATCATTAAGTAAGCTCAAATCTGCAAGCTCAACATTACCAATCAACAAAATCAAATCAAATCTGCAAGCTCAAATCAACATCACTAATTTCAGTAACAGTAATTAATAAACTCATAAACTAGACTAAACAAGCTCAAATCTGCAACCGAATGTAAAGGAAAAATAAAATAGTAAATGATTAAAAGGCAAAATCGTAAACAATTAAAAGAAGAAGAAGAAGCAGGTACCTTTGTAGTTGACCGGGAACGGACGACGAGGAGAGGACGGACGGCGTCGACGGATGAGCGGCGAGAGGAGGGAGGGAGGAGGGAGAAGGCGGACTTCGAAGAAACGAAAGTGAGGATGGAGAAGGCGGCGGTGACGGACGAGGGAGGCAGGAGAGAGAAGGCGGACTTTGAAGAAAGGAAAGGGAGGAGGGAGAAGGCGTCGGTGACGGACGAGCGGGGGTGATGGACGGGCGGCGGCGATGGAGATGGGCATAAGGTTTCCGCCGTTTCAGAAGAGAAGAGGGTTGGTGAGTGAAATCGCAAATGGCAAGGGGCACATGGTTTCCGTTTCTGCAACACTTGTTTTTGTTCTTTTTTTTTTTTTTTTAAACAAAGGTGAAACGACGTCGATTGTGGCCTCACTCATAAAGCCGGCCGGCTCCCGATTCGGTTCAACCGGCCAGAAATCGACTGGTTCGACGATTCCTCAACGGTTTTCATTTTATCGATTCCAGGTGTAAACGAGTCGTCTTTAAAACCAGTCGACGGTTGAACCGGTTGATCGTCCGATCCGAACTGATTTTCAGAACCATGCTAAATCCAAAAACACTAACTCTAAATGGTGGTTATTTAAAAATTGATTCCCTATAATTTTTTTTTTTTTTTTAAAAAAAGGCGAAATTGTGATACCAAAGTAACCAATACATTGTTGATTAAGAATTGTGACATTAATTTTTTTTTTGTAAATTATTAAACAATAATTTGCTTAAAAAGATGTTCATTGTACTGACCAACACCCCATTCCTTATCGATCAAATAAACTTTATTATACCTAATTGAATAACTGTTTTATTTTTAATCCGTATCCAACCAACAAACATAGAGTTTTGAATTGTTGTTGCTTTACATAGTACGTACACTCAAAATTTCCATGCAGTGGAATATGCTATATGTATTTATTAATTTCCAGAATCAGCTCCACGGATCATGGTGAAAAAAAAAAGGTAGAAAAAGAAAAGAGTTTTTGGGGCAAATTAATTATTAATTGCCTTAAACCATTGGAATGAGCTTCTAATTAATAATATAGTGTTCAGCATGCCGTAGTATTATTTTCCACACAACGTGTACAGGAGAATGATTTTTTATTTGGGTAGCCTCAATAGGCAAATAGGCATAGACAGAGACTTTATAAATTACATAATTAAACAAATATCATATATAAAAACACACAATTATAATTTTGGTTCAGATGAAGGATTCATCGATCGCGAATCTGTCTTTCATTTAAGAATTTGTTGCTGGCTAATGGGTTACTGCATACGCAAGATGGATTTCAAACCTCAATACTTACTTAAGCAGACTAATAAGTTAACCACTAAACCAACCTAAATTAATTAATGCACACAATTATATAATTTCATGCCATAAAAAAAAACTTTTTACATTAAATATGTGAATATTCGTAACAAAATTGAATGTAATTGAATGAATTTGTAACTAAAATGTTTTACATTGTCTATACATGTACTATTATTATATATTCATATTTAAAATCAAATTTTATAATATAAGGAATATATATAATTAAACTAGATTATATTTATAATCAATATACAAAAAGAAAAGATATAATCGTCTCTGATTTTTTTTTAATGGAAAACTTGCTTATATATTGTAAAGGGAGCAAAAGGAGAAGCTTGATTATTCAACTTTATTTTTTTTTATTATTTTAATAATGGATTACTTTATTAAAATATGTCTCAAATAACATATATAATATTTTGATGGAAAATTTTTATTATTCATAAAAAAAAGTTTTATTCATGTATCATCGCCGCATTGCCTATTTCGATTGAGAATTATTTTATCATCACTTAGTCATTAATATGTTACGTGTAAAAAATGAATTTTAACACATTTAGAATAATTTAGAATATTTATTAATTTACTATAAATAATAAATTGTAAATATACTCAATCATGCATGAAAATAGTAGAATGGTCTCTCTTTTTCCGGTCCCTTGTGAGAATTTCTGTTTCTCCTTCTCTAATTCTATTTAGTCCTTTCCCAATTTTTCCAATTCTCATCTAAGAAATTTTATTCATAAGCTTGCTGATTTTATCGGTCATCATTCTTTTTTGTTACGATGGTTTAGGGCGATGTCACATCCAATAAAACAAATTGAAAATGTGAAAAAATATTTTTTAATTTTTGTTCCTTATATTTAAAGCTCGAATTTGAATAATTATAAAATTTTGCAGTGTTTTTTAAATGGATTGGAAATTTTTATTCATAGAAATTTTTTTTTGAAATAATAATCAAAACTCTATGAGAAATATTTTGAAAAATATTTATTAACATTTGATATTAAATTACCAGTTAAAAATGTTAACAGTTGATAATAAAAATAATAATTAAAATAAAATAAAATTAATAATCATCCAACATTTCTTTTATATATATATTTGGAAATTACCTAGCTAATTAACCAATGGTTTCAAGCTAGTAGCCACTAGGAAGAAGCACGCTGCATGCGTGGTTTGGCTAACTTTTTTCTTCATCAAAATCAAACCACAAATTAAAAAACGTATCATGTGTTATGAAAGTTGCCCCAAAAAAGGTTGAGATACAGTACGTTTAATTATTGTAAATATATGATCAATAATATAATGAATCCAAGGGGTTTGTTGTCAAAGCAAGGACTGAAGAAATATTATTCTGGAACTAATAACAGTTGAAAACTACATCAAATTATATATTATTGTTTCTGATTTTTCATACCATCTGTTCTTTTTCGAATAAACTGACATTATATAGTCCCAAACAGAGAGCAAGTAGTATCAAGACCTTAATTATAGTTTCAAAGCAACATATAAAAACAAACAATTATTCTAAGATCACCCGCTAAATTACTCAGCCAGACTCGGAGCTAGTGAGATTGTTAAGATTGTGTTTATTTTTAAGAATAGAACACTAAGATATAGACACGAAAATATAAAATTATATTTAGCAAATAAGATATGAACAAGAAGAATGTGTTCTATAAGACACTAAATTAACGTATTTTATTAACAATAAGCATAAACATTTTTTTTCTTTTATTATCTTCATCAATTGTTCATAATTATTTTTTATTATTTTTTTCTAAATTTTGTGGAAAGAAAAAATAAAAATAAATTAAACTTTTATTATTCGTTTTATTTTATATTCAGTTGATTACCAATTAAAATATAAAAACACTTATTTTTATGTATTTATGTTGTCCTGTTATCAAAATGAAATACAGCCTAACTAATAGACATATCACATAGAGTATGTTATTTATACATTAAAATTAGTTATTAATGTATAATAATACATATTAAAATACAAGATATATACTAAAAATAAGTTAAATTATATATATTTTTTATCTGTATTATATACTGATGACTGATTTTATTGTACAAGTAGAATTGTTTTAGGACATATATGTCATTCCAAGTACCTATTTCACATTTTGTATATATCTTGCTTTTGCTCTCTTGCTTTTGCTCTCTTTTATATTGTATCTATGTTTTACTTATCACTCCAAAACATAACACTTTCCATAAATCCAATAAGGTTTTTGCATTATTGTATACTCCGTCGAATACCTTTTAATTACATAAAGTCATAATAATAATCTTGCTCACGGGATGTAGCTAATTAAATGCATATCTACAGGCTTGTTTTATTTTTATTATCAAAATAAAGATTAAAAAGTGGCTGTTGATGTTACTACATATATTATTATAGAAATTGTATATATTAATTAAGTAGTGATGCATGAAGCGTTAAAAGACATAAACATGCAACCTATTATATTAGAAACTATTTAAATTAAATTGGAGAGGGTAATAGAGTAGGATAGATACTGGTTTCTTATCTGTTTGTGCTTCAAATCTAGGCGACCATATTCCTCACAAACCGAACGCACCATCATATAGGTAGCATTTGTTTATGAAGACTGATGACTAATACTGAGGGACTGTGACTCAGTGTTTGGTTAATAAAAATTGAAATTTTTAATTTCAATTTTTATTCTAAAATTTTGGTATTTTCGATACTTCTAAAAATGAGGATCGAGAGATTAAAATTTCTAGAGACAGAGACTGAAATTTTAATAACTTTTTTTAATTAAAATATATTCATTTAACATTAAAGTTTTCAATATTAATATTTGTTCCTTCTTCATTGACTTAATTTAATCTTCTATTCTTTGTAAATTTTAACCTAAATACAGTCAATATAATATTTATATCTCCCATTTACTCTATAATTAAACATCACATACATGTTACTTAGCTTAATTACTGGGCATCAACTAACCTATTGTTGCCCCTCTAATTCTATAGTATTATCGATTTACATAAAATGTATATGCTGTGAACCTTTTCAGCTAATGCTAAGTAAAATAATCTAGCAAATATTTGATGATTTTAGCCAATAAGAAATAAGATTTCCTATATACTCAAAAGTCTGGTTAACAATATATATAAGAAAAGGAAAAATATAGGTAACTAATAATTTTTAAACGAATAAATCAATAAAAAAACAGAACATTCATAACCAGTGACGGACCCAAAAAATTTATGTCGTGGGGGCAAAAATAATACATATTATTACAAAAAATATTAATTTTAAATGACAAAATATAAATTTAAATTGGTTATTAAAAAAACAAAATTACATTAATCATTAACTTTCTATTAAATTAGTATATTATCAAGCTAAAAAAATATATATATATAAAAGTAAAGTATGATTTATATCCCTAATGTTTAAGTTTTAAAATAAATTTGATTCAGTTTTACCCCTAAGATTTTTTATTGTTTTAATTTTATCCATAATATTTGAAAATTTTATCCTCAATATTTTCAATTTGTCACTGATTATGGATAAAATTGAAACTAATTGAAAACATTGAGGGTAAAATTGAATAAAATTAAATGTTAGGGTATTTTTAAAACTTTTCGTAAACGTTAAAAACATAAATTACATTTTGCCCTATAATCACACCAATAATAACATTCATATTTAAAAATAAAATAAAAAAATAATAAGAATTAATGAATTGAGAATAAAATAAAATACATAAAATCATAGGGAAAATAAAAAAATTAGATTAATAAGTTTTTGCACTATTATACTTGATCAAACTAGTAGTATGGAAGATTTAAAAAAAAAATTAGTATTAAGGAAAGAATTATTAAGTATCATCTATTGGCCAATGGAAGTGTAGGAGTGAAACCAAGAGCGTTAAAATCTTTTTATTTATTTGAGATCGATTTTAATAATAGTAAAATATTTGGAAAATAAAATTACAAAAAAATAAGAGATGATAAGATAAAATAAGTGGGGCATACGCATATATTATTAATTTTATAAAAAAAATCTTAAATTAAGTGGGGGCAAGTGCCCCCTTAATGTTGTTCATGGGTCCGTCCCTGTCCATAACCACTATTTATAGAACATCCACGATCAAAGTCATAGAACATCCAAAACCTAAAATAACTATCAGTCAACTTTAGAAACAGAATATTCGAAACCTAGAAATAGAACATTTGAAATCTAAACAAATAGAATATCTAATTCAAGTTATTGACTGATGTTGACTGAATTTTTATTGATTACCTATCATTGCTCATAAGAAAATGTTTGAATAAAACAAAAGTGAAAATAATCTAAACTTTCTTTATTTGGCGTTCATTAATAATTATTATTGAAATAAATAAATAATTTTAAATGTTATAATATAATTATAAATATTATTTATATGAAATTATGAACATTAAATTAAATATGGTAATTTTGTATTATTGTCTCTTTGTTAGCACTCTGTATAGAAGTTGTCACGGATTAACATCCAGTTGAGTCTAAAAGCCACACAAATATCCTAATAAAAGAGTTTATAATCACTATATCTCACAAATTCATGTTCTATCATTGTGAGAGATAATCCTAAATCTCCTATTCCGAACAAAAGTTGAAAAAGAAATAACTGAAAAACCAACAAAATAAAAATATGCTTTATTTCTATGAATACGGTGATTAAACTTTCAATTTTACATGATTAAATAAAAATGAGGTTAACTAATTTGATCCGTTTAAATAATCGATTAAGTAAGTCTAAGAGATTAAAAAACTGGCCCAGAAGGCACCGCGGCAAGATTGAAATCTAGTAAACAAGATGCTAATATGACAGAAGTTTTGTATTTCAAAGAATCTAAAATTGGTAAAATATGTTGTTGATTAATATTCTAGACATATGCTATGAGATATAGGTGAAAATATACGTCGCATAAGATCCATAGCTGTGATGAGATATCAACATATATACTGTCCACTCCACTGCACGCACGCACCCTTTTTTTTTTAACTTGTTTTTTGGGCACTTGATTGACCTTAGCTTGATATAATCTTAATTAGATTGGTAATCTGCATCAACAGACAGATACTATTTTTATGCAGAGAAGAAATTCCAGACACTTATATACTAATTGATTAAACGCAAAGATGCTCAAAGGACAAAGTATACATGATTATATATGAATGGATATTAGAGAATCAATTTTCCTCATTCCAAAAATGTGCAAAAGAAGAATCCAAGATATATCACATTCATCCCATCACTTAGTGGGGTATATATATTCACCTAGTTGTCACATGTAATATACATATATGCCTATATACAGCATACTAATTAAGCTAGCTACCTTAGCTTTTTCACCTTTTGCAATTCAATGTGTTTTATTCACAATAATAATAATTATAATAATTCTTCTAGCCAGGTAGAGTAGTAGACAGGGAGTGAGACAGGTATCTGAAAAGAAGAAAATATTTTGGTTTTTGGTTATCATAATTTGAGGGTGGAGATGTGGAGATGAGTATGAGAAAGAAAAGGCTTTTACTATTTTTGTTTGTTTTGATGATATAATTGAATAATTTATTTTTTCTTTCATAGCATAAAGCAATGCCCGGAGAATCTTGGCACAAATCTTTGACAGTTAGAGAGAGAGGGAGAGGGAGGGGGGTCAGGGGTCCCCTTACAAATAGGTCTCTCCAGTCTCCAGCACTCAGCATCACAAGTAACACCACAGCAGCGTACCGTCTTCTTCAATTGTGAAGAAAGCAAACGAATTAAGAATCATTTCATCTCATCACATCACATTCACATTCACATGGCAACAACAACAACACCCTCGTCAGTGCGCGTTAAAGAAGCTCTGCTCGTCACGCCATCCGACCCCACACCAACTGGGATTCTCCATCTCTCCGCAATCGACTCTCAGCTTTTTCTTCGCTTCACCGTTGAATACCTCTTTGTCTACAGACCACCCTCATCCCTCCACCAGGCTACCGTGGTGACACGTGTCAAGTCCGCATTGGCAAGAGCGCTCGTTCCGTACTATCCCTTCTCCGGCAGAGTACGGCCCAGGGCTGACGTCACCGGCGGGCTTGAGGTTGTGTGCCGCGGACAAGGCGCGCTTTTCATCGAGGCTTTCTCTGATGTCTACACTGCTAAAGATTTCGACAAGGCTCCGAAAACGGTTACGCAATGGAGGAAGCTCTTGTCGCTTTACGTTCCCGACGTTCTCAAAGGATCGCCGCCGCTCGTCGTTCAGCTCACGTGGCTTGCCGACGGAGCCGCCGCGGTTGGCGTCGGAATCAACCACGCACTCTGCGATGGCATAGGAAGCGCTGAGTTTCTTAACTACTTCGCTAAATTAGCTTCCGGCCCACGAGATTTTGATCCCAAGCCCAGGCCCGTCTGGGATCGCCACATCATGAACCCGCCGCCGTCCAAGAAAAACGACCGGGCTAAGGGTAACAGTTACAGTTACAGCCACAGCCACGCTGAGTTTGCACGGGTGCCCGATCTCTGCGGGTTTATGAACAAGGTAACCACCGGGCTCAGGCCCACCTCCATTGTTTTCAACAAGAGGCGGATAAACGAGCTAAAGGGAATAGCCCGTTACTCGAGTGAGTCGTCATCATCATCGCACACGTCTTTTGAGGTGATAGCGGCCCACGTGTGGAGGAGCTGGGCCCGGGCATTGGGCTTTCCACCAAACCAGCAACTAAAGATTCTGTTTAGCATTAACGTGCGGAACCGGGTGAAGCCGAACCTTCCAGAGGGGTATTATGGGAACGCGTTCGTTCTCGGGTGCGCACAGAGCAGTGCAAAGGACCTTGCAGAGAAAGGAATCGGGTACGGGTCGGGCCTTGTGAAACGGGCCAAGGAGAGGGTGGATGGAGAGTACGTGAGGAGGGTGAGTGAGTTAGTTTCCGAGTGGAGGGCGAGTCCTGACCCGGTTGGTGTGCTAATAGTTTCTCAGTGGTCTCGTTTGGGCCTTGATAGGGTTGAGTTTATGGGCCGGCCCATTCATGTTGGGCCCATATGCTGGGATAGATACTGCTTGTTTCTTCCGGTGAGGGATGAGGCGGAGAGTGTTAGGGTCGCCGTGGCTGTCCCTGCCGCCGCCTTTGACAGTTACCACCGCTTTATTGGAGAATCCAATTTATGATTCACCACTCTTATTTTATTTTTTTCTGTTGACTTGTGTAATTATTTTTTGTCTTTTTCCTTTACAAGTCAAGAAAAACCTTAACATTTGCAGTTACTCTTAATTAATGATGTCGCTTTCTTTTGCATGAGCCAATATGGCAATTGGTAATTAAAACCCGTGAATCCGAAAAACATTGAGATTGTTCATTTTTAACCAATGATTAGGTACTTATTAGTAACCGTTAAGCACTCTCTTAAACAGTTAAACTGTTCGAGAGGTTTGACACTCCATACACTGGCGCAGATAGCATCATATCATTTACTTGGATGTCTACTTCTCTAATTAAATAAGATAACTTAATATCTATAATTTTATAATATAAATAAATGGATTTTTTTTAATAAATAAAATAAATGAAGAATTTACACAATAAATAAAATTATATAAATTTATGTTTTTAGGTCGTATTAGTAGTACTGTGGGTGTTGGGTGCAGGATGCAGCAGCAAGAGTGTCGCAGGAGTTGGGGGCGGCACTGGCACCTTTCTAGTTGGGTCAGTACCATAGGAGATAGGGGCGAGACTCTGCGGGATAGGGGCGAGACTATGCGGGCCCAGTGCCGCAGGGGTTGGGGGCGACACTGGTGTATTTTGGGTGACACAGTGTTAAGGTGTGCAGCACTGGTGTTATTAGGGTGCCTCGGGTACTGTTCTTTTTCTTCTAATTTCTTCTTTTATTGTTATTAGTTTGTATAATAATTCAGTACATTTCATAAGTGACTTTCATGCCCTCATCATTCATCTCACGATATTATTTTGTGGAATGTAATAATATGTTAGATACTATGCTAGTAAAATCTATGCTTAAATGGACACAACACTCTTAATTTAAAATCTAGGTTTACATTTTTGTTTGTTTATTTTCAAAAATTTATGAAAAGAAAATTAAACTTGTAAAAATAAAATTTTATTAGTCTTAAGTTTTTTCTTTGTAAAATTGTTAAAACACTGAAAATAGTAAATATAAAATGAAAAATAGAAACTAATTGACACAATGAATTTTTAAGATTTTAATTCTATTAAAAAAGAAATTAAAATAGAATTTTGTCAAGTTTCACAAAATTTATATAATATATTTTTATGGTGAAAATTCAGGTATATTTAATTTCATGTGGAATTAATATTTTAAAAGTATTAATATGGTTTGCATTTGTCATTAAAGAGCAATAATTAAACGCGGAGCAAAAATGCAAAACATAATGAAATTCAAAGGTAAACAACAGTCCAATAAATACAACCAAAGTTAAACAACATTCCAACAAATACAACAAAAAAAACAATAGATAATGAAATCCCGTCTCACTTTAGAACCACAATTACATAAAACTGAACAACATCTGATTACATCTTAATTGAACGTTCATAGAGTTTCAAAGATGCATGATAAAAGAAGAAAAAAAGAAAAAAAAAGAGAGAAGAAAAAAAAAAAG